>VWYH01008155.1:393349-418720 GCA_013399365.1 Pampusana beccarii | reverse complement strand
CTTCTTCTCAGTGAGGGTGACGGAACACTGGAACAGGCTGCCCAGGGAGGTCGTGGAGTCTCCTTCTCTGGAGACATTCAAAACCCGCCTGGACGCCTTCCTGTGTAACCTCACCTAGGTGTCCTGCTTCGGCAGGGGGATTGGACTAGATGATCTTTTGAGGTCCCTTCCAATCCCTAACATTCTGACATTCTGTGATTCTGTGATTCTGTGATTCTGTGATGTGGCCCTACTTTGAGTTCGTGAGCCCTTTAGTGGACTCATTTAGCATACGTTGTTGAGAATTAACATATTTACCTCTTAACCATGGTTAGAGTCTATATCTACACCCTTTTCTGTACTTCTTTTACTCTTTTACGTCACAGGAGCTTCTGCAAGAAGTCTAAACACCAACAGAATAAGGCATGCTGTGTGTGGCCTCATTCAAGACTTTCGACAACAGCAGCCAATGTAAGAGGGAGAGTTGCAACTTCTTCAGTTAAAAAAAAAAATATGTGAACACCCTTGCTTGTGAATTTAGAATACACTGCTGAAGGCTTTTACAGCCCGCACCTATTCTCATTCTGTTTGTAGGAGCAAGAACAACTGTAAAGAGAAGGCAGTGAAGCAGGAAGATCCCATATGCACTCTACACGACTGTATAGAAATCATGTCTTCACCTTAGCCATTCACTGAGCAAAGCTGGAATGGAAACCTTGTTCTTTAGAACAAAACTCTTCCCAGACCTCAAGATTTGTCAGAGAAGCTTGTCACTGCTGTTATTGCTTACTGCTGCTGTTTGTCAACAACATGTACTTCATGGGCCCTATGAATTATTAAGTTGCTACACAATGGAGGTTAAAATTGCTTTTCAAGTCCAGTCTGGTTTCTTCTTCCTCCTAAGACATATGAAAATGTGACCTTTTTGGGAAAACAAGTTTGAGCTGGGACCAAGGCACATCTTTTTTCCTTTCAAATTTGAAAGTTTAGGTATGAGGTTCCTAAAGATTTGTTGCTTGAATGTGAAAAGTGAGAAGGAAGAAAGGAATAAAAAAAAGAAAAAAAAGAAAGGTTACTGCTGATTAAAAAAAAAGCAACTAGGCAAAAACTCTGCTTTCCCTCATTGGTGCAACCTCTCTTCACATGTTGCTTCCAAGCTTTTTCACTTGTCTATTCTGAACCTTTTCAACTTTATCACAGTGGCTACCTAAAACCCCACTTTCCCATCGACTCTCGCTACCATATTAATATTTCTCCATGTAATCTTTCTAGTTCCTAAGGTCACAATGAGATCTCAGCTGAAGAGAGGAGGAAAAGAGACTGCAGAATTTTTCCTAGTAGTTCTCTTCACCCTCTCCCAAGTTACATTTCTGAGGTTCTTGTAGGTTGTGTATTAGATATCACAAAATGGTTGAAGTTAGAAGGCACCTCCATAGGCCATCTCATCCAACCACCCTGCTCAAGCAGGGCTACTTAGAACTAGTTGCCCTGGACCGTGTCCAGATGGCTTTTGAATATCTCCAAGGTTGGAGACACCGTAACCTTGCATATCCTCCAGCTGAAGTTGAAAAAACAAAAACTAAAACAAGAAAAAAAATAGAACAGTTTTGGTTCTGCATATAAATATTTGTCAGTCACTTGTGTCATGTCCTGAACACAGGATAACAAGAAAAATAAAAAACAAGGGAAAAAAGTACCAAAATCTGGTGATCGCAAAATATTGGAACTGAAAATTGCATCCACAGCAATGGTTTCAATGGCTTTCAGGAATAATAAAATTAAAAATAAACTTGTAGCAGTTCGTACAAAAGCACGTCAGCTTCTTGAAAGTTATAGCATGTTTCAAGTTCTTTAATGTACACAGAGATAGATCTGAAAGGAAAAATATCCTACAAATCCTGCTGACAAATCTTTTAATTCATATCAGATGTACTCACTTGCTTCAGTCAAAATGCAGAACAAAGACAAATGAGAGAAAATATGAATCTTTCATCTGGTATTTCCCAGGCCAAGCATTTCAGGGCTTTCCATTCAAAGTGTTTCCTTTTGACATTTATGAGGCAAAATATCTCAGTCTTTCTCTTTACAATGGCTTTTGTTTCAAATTTTATAACATTTTGTGTATAGAAAGAGCTGACAATCCTCAATCACTACACAAAACCCTTTGTTTCATCTGAAATGAATACTTTCTGACTTCAATTAACCAAAGTAACCTGTAGAATTTAAGTAATGCAGACAGTAAATGTCAGACCAGTAGAAGCCTAGTCTCCTGTGTTTCTCCCACCTCTTTTCTTTTATTTTTCAATGCATAAATAGTAGTAACTGACTTCTGTATGATTGCACTGAGATTGACAGTGCTATTCAGTGATGTTTGGACAAGTTACTGCACAAAGAAATATTGAGAACCGGGACTAATGCATTGTGTTTAGTTGGTTGAGTTTTTTGTTGTTTTGGTCTGGTTTGGTTTGGTTTGGGTTTTTTGTTTTGGTTTGGTTTTGGTTTAGTTTCATCCTTTTAAAATTAGGAGTCAGTGGTGAAATGAGGTCTAAACTTTCAAAATTATTTGAAATTATGTCTATTGCAAGATGATTTGGATATAGACAGGTGCAAAGTAAAGAACACTCTATTCTGTTTTATGCAAGAATGTGCTCATAGCATCAGATAAAACCTTAAGTTGCGTTCTCTCTGCATAATGCACTTTATTGTAGGCTGTGGTGCATAATTTTAGATATTTAGCCACATCCATGCAACCTGATCCTGCAATGATGTTTATGCTTACAGCAAAATGGAAATACTATTTCCAAGATCAGAGGACAGACGATTGGCAAAATAAGTCAACTTGAGAAGAACTGTGGAGAAATCTTCTTGGAGTTTTCATATAATGCTTTAACTTTGATCACAGAGATCAGAGTGTTCTACTGGAAAAGCAAACTGGGAATAGTTTAAAATATCTATTTTAAATGGATCAGAGAAAAAAAAACTCCCATAACATGTACTTGCAAGCATATTTTGGGGGAAAAATCATAAATGCTAGTTGACGACAAACCCTTTAATTAACATACCATATCTTCTTAGGTATGCAGCAGCAGAAAATTGTGTAGCTTTTACATATTTAAGAGGTTAAAATATTAATCAAGGAGGAGATTATTGTTATTATCAGACCAGAAAGAATGCAGACAGAATAGTTAAACAGAGATTAACCAGAATACATTCCCCAATGTAAATCAGGCTGCAAATACATCAGTTTCACAGTTAAACAATATTTATGGAACCAGATCCTCCTCCTGTTCAACAAGGAAAATGGGACAGAAAAGTACATCTTTTTGATGCTATGGTGAGATTCACATCTCTTCAATCTCTGACCCTCCCTGGAGTCTTCATATATCAGAAATTTCTGCTTGAACACATCTCTTTAGCCCTCCTCAAGGACCAGAAGTACGTTAAACACGTTCTGGGCTCTCTTTAGCTTGTCTTTCTGGGAAATTTTGGGTGTGAGTAAAGTCTTTAGTCAAGGAACTCCTTAGATTACATTCTGGCCCTAAAAGTTTGCCTGAATTTCTACGATAGGAGCCATGGTAGGACATACAACTTCAGCCAGCTTCCTTTATCCCAGAAAGAAAGTGATATAATTATCTCTTGTTCTGAAGCTGCTAGAAAAACTGCCCATAAGCAAAGCCTAAGTCAAATGGTACTGCTTTCTGTCAAAAGAGAAAAGCACCCTTTTCAGCCTCTTGACTAGTACCATGAAAGAAAAATACTGAAAAAACAGCTGTATTCCCTTCTCTGAACAGAGGGTGAGAGAAAGCACAAACCTCATGTGGTAGATGATATCTGCATCCTGAGTCTAGTATGCATAGATGTAGAACTCACCAATAAAGGACATGTTGAGGACAGAGTTGTTTCGGGCAGCTTACAAGGTACCACAAATGCAGTTGGCAGATATTAATAATTTCCCCAGAAGCACACCTGTTGCTGGCACCAGCAGGAACACCGCACATCTTAGTCATGAGCCGCCTTCGGCTTTCTCAAGATGGAGACCTCTATTACACAGCAGCACACGAAAGATGGTGTGAGCACCACTCCTTCAGGCCACCAGTT
Organism: Pampusana beccarii; assembly: GCA_013399365.1. Taxonomy (NCBI): domain Eukaryota; kingdom Metazoa; phylum Chordata; class Aves; order Columbiformes; family Columbidae; genus Pampusana; species Pampusana beccarii. Next base: position 414,643 of record VWYH01008155.1, on the reverse strand, counting down.
AATGACTGATGCATGTTGGAGAGCATCCGGTGTAGGGGGTCAGTGTAAAGGGAGTGAGACAGGCCATGAAAATAGTCTCACCATCCCCTCCTGGGAATAATTAGCACTGAGGAAGATGGGGCCATGCATTTTGCCATAAAACGTTAATTGCTCTGACTGTCTGAAGGGAGAACAATGTATAATTTAAAACATTTCTTTTCATTCGCTTTCAACAAGTTTCTTATCCATTGCTTTTTAGAGGCATAGCCCTCTTCAGATTTGTGAGGATTCTTTATTTCTTTAAAGTATTTAGTTTCTGCTAAGCAGCTAGGAAGCATCCAGCTGTTAAAAGCCTTTAATTGGTGAGTCTGCACTTCTTCAGTCCCTAGGGGCTGGTGACAAATAAATAATCTTGTCTTTTAGAAATACCAACAAGAACTGCAGATGTTATTGAAGTCAAGGTGAGAACAGACAATTGTGACTTACAACCAACACAGGAACTAAGCACACCTTGTTGTGTAAAATTGCAGTGGGATACCCATAATTTTCCATGCTGCAATCCAATGATTTGCTGTTGACATTTTTTTTTGCACTTCTTCATTAGGACCCAAGCTATTGCGAACTACACCACCAGTAATCCCAAGGATTGAACTGGAAAGTTGTGCTTTATCTCCCTACCTTACACTAGAGCTTGAAATACAGCTGTATCCATTAGTACATTCCTAAGTTTTCTTGACATAGCGATTTGAGACTTCTCTGATTTTCAGTGCACTGAAACTGATACCCAAACAGCAGTGACTGAATTCTGCCTTATCTTCAGTTCATTCAAATCTTCTAACTACTTAAATTATTTCAGAAATTCAGTCTGACAAAAAAGACATCAGTTCCCCACCTGGAGTCTGTATTCTTTGTCTTTATATTCCTATGAGTTGCAAATTCTGCAGCATCTTTATTAAAACTTTTTAGTGGAAGTTTGTACTGCTGTCTGTTGTACAAACATACAACAGTACAATAATCTTCCCGCTGCCTGGCTTGCAATTAAGATCAATGCATGTTGTATTGTTCTTAAGTTTGCTCTGTGCTGTGGTTGCTTTAATTTGTTACCACCTAATGGCATTGCTAAGACTGCTTCAGGAAGGTGACTGACAGAAAGAAATGGAGTCTGCAGACATAAGAGAAGGGATAAGATACATTTTGGACTTACAGGAGTAATTAATTAGTGAGATGGTTCTGGAGGATGGGTCTTTAATTCCCAGGGAAATGTCTCTGTAATCTCTCTTTGCCTCGTGCTTCCTATTACTGTAACAAGACTAATGTTCACCTGGTAACATTGGCTGTTTTCAACTCTTTCACACTGCCTGCCAAAGAGGGACTGACTGTTGTCTGTCAATGCAGGTGGTGTCCAGGGTGATCTATAGCACTGCCATGTCTTCCCTGGCTCCTGCAAGGCAAAGCACAGGAATCTCTGATTTCTGCTCTTGTTCCCTGAGGCACCTGAAGCCCAAGTCCCTGGGACATCAGTTTGGCCAGAGATACGCTGTCCACAGAGTAAGATTTGCCTAAATCAGATTCTAATCCAGTTCAGTCTTGTTACCTGACAGGGTATAAATGTGGTCAGTAGATCAGGTGAGAGTTAAGCAGCTGTTTACAGTGTTAACTCAGTTGTGAAGAGATAAAACCAAAAAAACATTATTAATAACTTCACTGCAGTCATAGTCGAGATATAAAGATTTCTCCCTCAAGTAACTGCTCAGTCCTTAGGCTAGATGCATATCCCAGCAAACCTTACCTCTGCCCAAGACAGAACTTTCTTGCTCTGTCCTTTCCTTTAGTCTACCTCATCGTTGGGACACTTGTTTTATCAGACCCATCAGACGATATGAAAGGTGTCTCAGTGGGAGTATCTAAAAGTGCACTAGTAAAGTAATGTATCTGATGGAGCTAACAGTCATTTCTAATGCCAAAACTGTGTACTTACCATGGATGCCACACAACAAGCCAAAAATTACATAAATAACTTGGCAGCTGGAGTCTCTCTGTCTCCCTGTTTTGGCATACCTAGTCAGCTCTGTAATATATTCTACCTACAAAATAGTGATCCAACCTATATAAAGGCAGTATTAGATAGAAAACTTTTAAAATTAATTGAGAAGGACACAAGGAATTGAAAAGTGTTGTTCTTCATGACTGCTGCCTTTATCAAAGGCATCTGTGTCAACATTTGCTGATTTTACAAGTCACAACATAATGCCTCTACCTGCCATAGTTGCAAACCCAAACCAGAGTAGAAAATCGAACTTCATTCTTTCTCCATCATCAGAAATAGAAGTCCTGCAATCAGAGCTGAGCTGTCAGGTTTATTAATGATGTGTGAAGCAAAACTGAATCCAGCTTAGCCTTCCGTGGCTGTGCTGGCACTGCAATACTAAGAGTGGCAAAATCATCATTACAATTATCATTAAAAAAATCCCAAATGCAATTCAAAGAAACACAGAGTGAGCTAATACAGTAAGTATGATGATACTGGCTTCTACCATCCCTCTACTTGCTATAATTGTATTTTAAGTAGCAGTTCATGTTTACATTTAATTGTTGCTGTATTTGTGTAGAAATAAAATGTGATTTGATGACACTGGCTTCCTTGGAGAGTGAAGCTACATTTATAATAACCCTGGAAGAAAACAAAAAGGGTCTCTGAAATAACAATAACTAGTCAGAATCAGAGACTAAAACAAGAATTTAACATGCTGAGATACTGAAGCAAACATCCAAAGAGACGATCTTAATCTTCAGAGAACAGGGAGCCATACAGAAATTGTGAAGTTAAATGTAAAAAGACAAAACTCTTTTAATAGGTATGATAAAGTCTGAACTCCTTGAAGAATGCCAGTCACAAAATATTATACAACGCAGCATGTTTTCCCATCTCTTCTTATGATGATGGGGATGACTTTGGAAGGAAAACCTTATGGGATTATTTTTCTCTTACTTTCTCTCTTTGGATTTATCTGTAAAACTGAGGTCTGTAAATGTCAATGGCTATTTGTCAGTGAAGAAATAATAGCAGACCATCTGAATTCACAGCTTTGCATTACAAAGCACAGTATTTAAAGGATTAGTATATAATTTCCAGAGAATTTTTAAAAGGAGTGCTAGCAGTCCAAAAGTAATACACTAGATAGTGTTAATTTTGGTCCAATTCTACCCCTAAATAAATGTAATACTGTGAATAAACAACTTGGATGTTATCCAAGTATAAAAGATCACTAAGAGTAATTGTGCTACATAAGCAAATTAGAAATCTGGATGTTGATTTGAAAAGGACAAATATGTTATACATGATCAGAAGTAAAAGTTTATGAAAGAGACTTCTTATATTTACTTTATTCTGTATTGTGATTTTGTTTCAAATGGAAATGCTTCATACATTACTGTATCTCCTTACTAAGGATACGGTACTACTTTGGGGTCAAGCTACCATAAAAACTTAGTCCTCAAGCTGGGTCAACTTTCAGTTATTTACTATTAAACAACACCTTTTTGTTCTTACTATGACAAATTCTTTTGGTGCATTATTTTACCCAAAATGACAGTTTGTGCTTAGGGAACTTAAGATCCTATGTGTCATTATTGCTCTTTATTCGCATTAGTCACTAACTATTTCTAACTAAGAGCTTTCCAGGTAAAAGTACCTCCAGTTGTTCTCCTGAGTTAGAATCAAGGGCATCAAAAAGTGTAAAAGTAAACACAACTGAATATTCACCTGCTTGTTACTCATTTAGATTATAGCAGTGACCAGGCAGTTTCCAGATGGAGTCAAAGACCTCATTTCAGCAATGCAGTAAGTGCTGGTTTAGGTCCCCTTGTGGTGTTGAATGAAATATAACAGTGCCACGTAGTATTCTGCTGCTGTAAATTAGCACCAGTAATTGAAATTTGTTCATTAACTTTGTACCCGTGATTATGATGCCAAATCGTCAACACTCTGACATTCTAATGTTATGCTCTGCCAAGTACTGCAGCTTCTTCCATAGCGGACATCAAAGCATAAAGTCAGCATAAACTTTATATTGTCTGTTCCTGCATATAAGAGAAGTTCAGCCGTATGCACACACTTATTTAAGTTTATACTGGTAGAAAACTCCTGCAATGTCTGATCAGAGACTCAGGACAGTGAACCCAGAGTCACCATCACTGCCACAGACCATGTTCAATGTTTGCTGTGGAATAGAAGGGAGACAAAGTGAAACCTCAGCCATTCGCTGCAAAGTCAGGTTGAACACCAGTCAAGCGCAGAATATCACCAGTAAATAGGCTGCTATCAATGGGCTGCCATCCACTAAAGTCAAACAGATACGCAGACCCCACACTATTCCACTAAATGCTTTTTTGTGTATTGTACTTCAGAAATAGAGTCAAAGGTATAGATTATTTTTGATTGGGTCTAGAAGTCCAGTCCCTCCTGTCCCAGGCAGCTGGAGCCACAGTTGTTCTCTTTACTTCTGAAGGAATTGTTTGCCTGCCTTGCTCCTCTAGGAACACGCTACATTTAAAATGAACAACCGTATCTTCTCTCACCTTCCAGTCTGATAAGTTTAAAATCCCAACTCTCCAAGTTTCTTGGGATATAATAAACTCTACTTTCTTCTGCTAATCCCACAAACGCCATTTATTTGAGCTCATACTGAACCTTTCTAGGCAGGTGATCAAGCTCGTACTACACAGTTGCACCAGCACTTTCCCAGTGGCGTATTTCTTTGCTAAATATTGCCCACTCTCAGTACTTACAGAGTGCATTTGCTCTCTGCAGCACTACATCACTTTGGTGGCTTAGAGTCAGGCCTTCATCGACCAAGATACTAAGATTTTTCTTCTAATGGTTCCAATAGGCAAGACCCAGCTTGTAGCAGAAGTTTTTAGTATAAGCCCTTCTGCGTATGGTCTTGCATGTTGCAGCGCTAACATTTCACCCCATTGATATTATCAAGGTCAAACATTACTTTTTGCGATATGTTGAACTTTGTCAATATTGATAGCTTCCAATGTGATGCTGCCAGCAAATTTCTTGAAAGTGGACTCACACTTTTTGCTGCTAGAATCACTAATGAAAAATAATAAGTAAAAGAAGTGTAGTTAAGCTCCAAATAATCAAGTCTACCTGCTCTATAAGATTGTGTTCACTCTGGTAAGGTGTTATATTATTTACAAGGAATAGAAATTATTATTTTCTGGTTTATTCAGTACACAATCTCTAGGAACATACGTGGAAGTAAATTGTGTATTTCTGCATGACTGCAAGGCTCACAGGGCAGGGAAGAGGGTGGTTATTTACCTAGAGATTAATAGGTGCTGGCTAAGTCCTGAACTTTTTCAGAGCATTAAGAATGAGATAAAAGGAATTTGGTTTATAGTTTCTGCTTTCTACTTGGAGCCAACTTTTAACTTGTCACCAAAGGCATTAACTCCTGGTTCTTCTCAGATTTTGTAACATTAACCAGTAGACAGATTTTCATATAACACAGGGTCATCAGAACAACTAGCATTGGCAGTACAGAGTCTGGAAATTTAATCTGAAAGACAAAGGAGAGAGGATCAAAGGTCTGCAGCACAACTGGCAATCCACTCCTCTGTATCTGTTTTGGGTGATAACTCTGTAGTAGAAACTCTACTCCTCCTCTAGCACACTGGAGAAATGGGGGTTGTTGGTGTTGTTTGTCCAGCAGCATCAATAGTCTCTTGTGTGTTTGTGACACCTGAGCCCTGCCTTTTCTCATTCAAGGTGGGCATAGTAAGATTGACTGACTTTTTCACCCTTCATTACCTCTACATCGAAAGCAAACAAAGTTCTGAAATAAATCAGTGCTTAGGAGGATTTCAGAGCTGGATCCTACAGAAACATTGCTGTGATTAACCTTTTTGGCCACTGAGTACCTCTGACACTCCTTATAAATCCAGTAGAACTAACAGAAACTCACAAACAAGCCTTCTGGAGAAAGGAAGAAAATCCAGTGACATTTCTGAGAGGCAAGAGAATGATGTGGCACCCTAGGACCAAGCTGTCTTCTGCCTTGGCAAAAGAGACAAGTCTTACATAGGTTCTCTGCTAGGACATGAAGAAAGTAAAGGAATGCCTCTTTTAGGATGTAATTTCCTTGTCCTCTACAGATCCTTTATATGTGCGTAGCTGGGGAAATGAGATCTGGGGAAGAAAGTATATCTTGAGGCAGTCTAGGGAGAAAACACATAGTGTTACTCTTTTTGTCCCTGGGAACATGTACGTTTATTAATACTGCAGAAAATTCAATCATATTGGCATTGTTGATTTTGTTTGTTTGTTTTCTCCAAATCACAGCAAAGTGAAATAGAACATTCAAACTCCGAAGATGTTGCATTTACTTGAAGACTGACATCAGTACAGCTGAAAAACTGCAGCCCTTCAGCAGTTTGTTTCAAGACTCTTGTGCCCATTTTATGCCCTCTTGCTGCTTCATGCGCTGTGATTTATTCATGATGCAACCCCATTAGGAACTGGAAAGAAAATGTTTTTGTTATCTTCCTTTGGTGAAAAATTCAGCTAAAACTATCCTATTTTTTGAACAGAAATGTGTCCAAACAGACAAAGCTGTGTTCTGACATTAAAAATATTGTTTCAGTATAGTGTTTCATGCAGTCCTGATTTGAACCCATTCATATGGATTCATTTGGATGGCAAAGAGTGAGCTCACAGCTTTGATGCTGCATATATAAGACATATTCCTTCTTGGAAAAGCACACTGCCTTTTCCACAATAAAATTAGAGCATTTGCATGGTGCCAAAGACAAGGCAGAGCCAGCCATGTTCATTCAGCGTAAGAGAACAAATATTGGTTTTGTTCCCAAAAACAGTCAGAGGCACGATGTGTGCAGGGTGAGTGGCAGGCGCATTGGAGGACCATGGCTCTCTGTCCCATGGCTGAGACACACAGCCCCCATTAATGACTCATTTGAGTAGTATTTTATGTTGGTGATTGGTCTTCTTACAAGCATAAATTGCTTCATTTCAACCTCATAAATACTCATGGCATATGACTCAAAGGGCGCAGTTTTACTGATAAGCTGTACTTGTGCCTGTGCTTTAGCAGTGTTTGGGGTCTGAAGCTTGCTGCTTGGGTGGTGCATTTAACTGTGAGTGGGCATCAAACATGGGAAAGCTGCATCCATACCCAAGTCCTATTATCAAACAACATGTGATGTCAGCTAATCAAATCTTAGGGAAGAAAGGACTGGATCATTCAGAAATAAATATGCATGAGTTATCACTGTGAAGACAAGGGACCTGCTTGTGGGAGTAGTCCAAAAGCCTCGCAGAACTGCTACACTCATAGGACTGTTTTACTTTTGACAAGTATCAAACTGTAGGTTTTAAAATGTTATCTTTGTGACACAAAACTACTTTTTTTTTTTTTTTTAATTCTAATTGTTAATAAATGGAAATTCTGGAGGGTTCATGAAGCATTTTTCAGTCACATGTGGATGGATAGCTGGATTCTCATTATATTAATGTTTCTTCTACTTCATCTCCGAGGAAAAGCAGACCCACTCACTCTTGGCATTAATTTACATTCTGAAGACAAGAAATCTGCACAAAAAGGTGTACTGCCCTGCATTTTTCCCACTTCAGTACACCCCAAAAGATGTATCTAACTGCCAAGATAAGGGATATTGTCCTTTCCTGAGATTTAAAAGTCCAAAACAAATAATCTGCCACACACAATAGTTAACACACCAACTTTCTTTTAAACCTGAAAATAGGCCACTATCTATTTGTCTTCTATGTTTTATTTTCCTAAAGTTGAAGCCTCCAGAACTGAAGGTTGTCCTTCTGAAACTCTCCACCAGTGCAGAAAGGGAACCCTAGGTGAAATGTTTTCTGAGTGTGTGTTTCCTGTAGTGTGTGTTTCCTGTAGTGTGACTACATTTTCTGAGAGAGAAAAATTACATCACTGGTAACAAAACTTTAATCTGTTTTAAGACAGTCTGTATTACCAACACCTTCCATTCTAGTAGGATAATTCCTTGTCAATCCAAGCAAGTCCCAGTATAAATATGTTAATAATTAGTATTGTAGTGTCAGTGCTACATTTCCCCATGGAGAACATGAAATGAATGCAATTTCCAGATGCAAAAGCACAGAAAAATGTGACTAGGTCCCTCCCCTGAAGGAAAAGTTTGTGCTGTCTTCCACACTTGTAGCTGAATCTATCTGATCTTTCAGAAAAGACTGGGAATCCATCACACATTTAGATAATTTACAAATATGACACAGTTATAATCCCTAATTTGTCATTTTCAGATGCCAGAATGCGTTTTACCGATCCTTCCAAAACTGGAAGAAACTGAATGCAGTTAGTCCATTCCCAGCTGGAACCTCTTTCCACTAAGACATCTGCAATATAACACAAAGAAAAAATACTCCAGTAAAATGAATCAGAATTTAATTTTTTCTTTTATATGTTCTGCGAAAGGAGGGCACCAAGTATCTTGATTATCAGCTTCCAGTAATAATCCTTAGAACTTGCTGCCTCAATGACATTGTCACTCAAAGACAGCTGAGTGGCAGCTCTTGAGCAATGTCAACTCTTCAATAATTTATGGCAGTGTATCATGCTCCCAAGAAGCCAATCACTCAATTTGGTCAACATCAGGTCTGCCCTCCATCCTCACTGCCTTCAATTTTGGAAAAAAAAAAGCTGTTCTTCCAAAGGGTTTCGTATGTGCTTGAAATTCTTCTGATAATTAGTGGCAAGCTATACATTAACTAAAGAATGTGAAAGAGAGAAAGTAGAACTGTATCTGGCTTCAGAAAAATTATCATCTCCAAAGTGAAATTGCTCCTGGACAACAGGTGGAGATCTGAAATCATGGCACATCCCAGAATTAAAAGACCAAGTATTGTTAAGACCGCTTCCTAGGCTACTGCTCTGCAGATCTACAACAGCAAAGAGCTTCTTCCACTGCTGCAGCAACAAACACCATCACCCTCAAAAGCACCCTGCAGATCCCAGTGGTAAAATTATGTTTAATTTAAGAGAGAACTTGTACTGTATTTTGGAAATAACCTTACAGAATATATTTAGTGTGATCATTTTATGCCAGTAGAACGCACTGTAAGCTTTGGGGAGAGGAGGAGGGTGTGTTCCCAAACCCAGATATTTAAGCTGGTATTGATACCTGACTGTGAAATGACTATGGAGGAAATTTGCTGGGACACAAACTCCATGTATATTTCCTGCTTCCAGTTAAATAATCTGCCAGTTCACAAGTAGGGATCAAATCGCCAAGGGTCTACTAAGAGCTTAACCTTCGTATTTATCCAAGTCCTGTCCTGTACAGAAATAATAATTCTCCTCCTTTCTCTTGAGTATGTTATCCGTGAGCACAGGTATTGCTATTGTCATCTTCCTGATGACCAGATGGATTTCAAATGAAAATGAGTCGTTGGTAGCAGGACCTTTTCCACTACTTTAATTATGATGAGAAGAAAATTTAGTCTGGGCCTGGAAACTCTATAATTACTTTGTACTGGCAACTGTTTTTTCTTGCATTCAGTCTGAAGAAGCATGATGTATCCAAGTAGTCTGGTGTACTATGATGAGCTGCACTAGAGAAACACATCAGGCTTCAGCAGAGAATTCACCAGTGAAGGGTCATTTTGGCCGTTTATAGTCTCCTACTGTGTTTAAGATGGGATGGTTTGGATTTTAAAATTCCATTTATCTTTTCATATCTTGATGCTAATTCAGCAACATCTCACAGAAACTAAATTGCTTAAAAAAAAAAAGCCTCCTTTGGAATTAACATTGTCATTAAGTACATGGGAGAGGTTGCTGGGACTTGCAACAGACGTTCCTTACTGTTATGTCACCTCAGCTTGTAGCACTGCCAATGTGCTTCATTCTAGCCAGATTAGCGAGAATCTGTTCTGAAATTGCACCTGAGGAGAAGGAGGAGAATGGTTTGGATGTACACATTTGCTCAACATTTGGTCTGCTTTCTGCTTACCAGCAGTTCTTCACCTAAACAATGAAACTATTGATCCTGAATAATTATGGTCATTGCCTGACAGGTTTGAAGAAAATATTTTACATGCTATTATATTCCTTTGACACATCCTGTCCCTTTGGGTGGTGAAAATTTTTCTGAATTTGTAGAAATAACCCCATGGGTTTAAAGACTTCCTTGCTGTTGAGTAAAATTTTTCACACTGTTGCATAAACAGAGTAGTTGTACATTTATCTTTTCTTCATTGTCTCCTCCCATTGTATTTCACTGACAACAGCGAGAGAGGGAGAGCTAACGACATGCACGGAAACAACCTCATTATTTGTGAACCGATTGTGTGGAAAACATCTGTTTTCTGCCTAGCTTCACTTGTTTGTACACACTCACTGCTTCCAATGATGCACTGCTGAGAGGAAAAAGGACAACAAAACACAGCAAATCTGCCTTGATTGTTGCTTGTCCTAGTGGCTCTCGGCCCCACTGATGAAGTAGGTCCCAGTTCACCAGCAAGAACTGATGAGCCACTGAACTAAGAGTATTAGCTAAATTCATCAGTACTGTACTGTCATCTAGGGTCTCTTCATTTGTGTATGAAGACCAGTAAGCTTTGTCTTTGCTTTATTGCCCTGTCCTATACAGTTTCGGTGTTCTTAGATAGTCCTAGTGTGCAATTTTGAGTTCTCTGCTTGCTGTTTGCCTGCTAGATATTACCATATGATGGCGTAAATGTGAATAGTAGATGACAAGCAGCACTATTGAACTGCATACCAAGATTGGAATCGAGGTTATCAAATGGGAAAAGCATTCATTATATTTAAATAGACCTCTACATTTATCACATTTTTAACTTGTTATCACTTCTATCTCCTCCTTTGCAACTGGAGTGGTAGATGAAGTTTTCCGAAAGTTTGACATTTGATGTTTGGCAAAGAAAATGAAGCTGACAGCAGCACACTTCCTAGCTTTTTCAAATCACTTGTGTTTCTTCATTGGTGGATTCTACTTTTCCTTATAGATCACCTTTCCTCTTCCAAACTGGGATGCTGATGACTCTCACTAAGTTCAGCAAGGTCCCCATTTCTCATGAAGTGATCTGTTTTTATACTGTCCATCCTCGCTATAGCCCCACTTGAACTTGAATCTGGTGTCAATGTTATCTCTGAGTAATACTGAGTTCTGCTGGAAGTCTCAGACATGCCTGTACATTATTTATGCAGTACAGTTTGACTCAGCATGATCATATTTTAATGTTTTCTTACAATCATATCAGAAGGTCCCAAGCAAGACCAGGAATTTAGCTATCCTATTATATAGCAAAATAAAATAAAATATTGACTAGAGAACTAACAGTCCAAGAATAGGGGTCTTACCTCCCTGGGCCAATCACCTCACAAGCTTTACACTATTCATGTCCTCTAAGAGTGCTTCATGCAGTGGCTCATGGCCTCTTCCATATTGAGATGAAACTGTGTGGTTATAAGTCCCTGTTATCTATTCATTACATGTGTACTTCTTAGAGCAGGCTTTTCTAAAATATCTCAATGAGCACAAGTACTTGTACATATTCTGTTGTTGCTAATGGACCCAACTTCTTTCTCATTTATTCCCTTAAGAAAACTTGTTTTTGTTCCCATGACATCGTTCTGACAAGTGACATTGGATAAGGAGCAGCCCTTAAAGTGTTCCTAAATGTTATTTTTACTCAGCTCAGCACAGTTTCAACTTGGTCCCAGAAAAAGTTATTTTGCAGAAGTTCCACAGGGAAATGCTTCCATATGCTTTCAGTCTTCAGTGTAGACCCTGACCTCTGATATGGTGTTTTCCAAGTGAAACAAAACTTGTTTTACAAAGACACTATGCTGTTTTCCCCAAAGGTTCATCCTAGTCCCTTTTCTGCAGTGGTCTGTGGTTAGCAGTGAAAAGGGTATTGTGGGAGAACCTCAGCAAGTGTAACTAAGTGTAGCTCTAGTCGTGTCAATGGTGCTATAGCAACTTTAATCAGCTGGGGTCCTTGAGAGATGTTTTTGATTGACAGGTTCTGTTCCCTGGGAAATGGATGGAATAATCAATGATTCCTCTTAGCATGGTTTAATATTAACAGCTTTTTAGGAGACAAGCATCCCAAAGCTGACACTGGCTTTGTTCAAAGAGCATAGAATTGTGTGGACCCTGGAAGACGACTGTGGTTGAACACAAAGGAAGAATAATCTTTCTTGAGGATATCTTCTTGCATTTTTTTTCAAATAATTATCATGTCATCCCTCAGAAAGGATTCTCTCATAATCCTCAGTTTTTGTAGGGGAGTGATACTGAAAACAAAGGCTTCTTCTTCAAAAGAAATACTAGAGGGAAAAAATACTTCCAAACTTGAAGTGGAGGAATCATCTTCCCCCTCTCCACCCAAAAATAAAGTCTTATCACCTACTCTTTCAGTTCTATCACCAATATCTTCTTCATTTATCACCTAGAAATATGTCTGTGTTCAATGCCAGTTCAATACGTTTGTTTTTTAAAAAGTTATCTTCTATCTTTTCTTTAACCTATTGATTATTTTCATCATTGTCAAAGGCAGCAGTCCAACATCCACAAATAATCTTAAAAGAGAAAACAAGTATGCAAAATGCAGCACTGCTGGACAACCTACTCTTAACATACCATGTTCTGCTAATATTGAGTGGAAAATAAAGGTCTGTGAGGACAATTATTTCATTCATCTGATCCCACAGACCCTGTAAACAGTATGGGAGATCCCACAGACTCTGTAAACAGTACAGAATCATTATTTTACTATTAGAAAAAGTATCAATAAACATCCTTGTAAAAAGTGATTTTGTAATTCAAGGTGTTCTCTGTAACTTTTCAATTTGTATTGCATTTGATAGGCTGAGCTGTTTACTAGTTATTCTTCTCTCAGTTCATTTTTCTCCACTCCTCAGCCCCATGTAAGTTACCAGTCTGCAATGAGCTGGCATTATTTCATGGTTCTTGCAGGACAGCACAAGTACAATTTGCTAGCTTTTGCCTCAATGCGCTTCTTCTATTGTTTCTCTTATACAATGCATGCAAACCACAGTGTCAAAGGCAATTGTATCACAGAACTAATAATAATGTTCTAGTGTTGCAGAGGGCAATGATTTTTTTCTTGGACACAAAGTATTTGGCTTTGTCAACTTTCCTATTTGGAAGTTGGATTAGTACCCATAAAGGAGTGCCCTTGGGCCCTTCTCACTTAATTATAGCTCACAGCCTCTCAAAGTAATTCTACTTGGAGTTCTGCAATCGTGACAACGAGCTCTTGCAGAGTACTTTTCTTGTGTAGACCTCAAAGCACTTTATGCGGTAAGTAAGGGTCGTTCTGCAGATAGAAAACCTGAGAAATGAGGAGATGGAGTGAGTTACTTATGTTCATCCAGAATTTGAGTAGAAAAAAAACAACAAAACAACAAAACCAACCAAACAAATAAAAAATAAAAGAATATTAGTCCTTAATACTCTAGTCATTTTAACACAGCTGTCTTGAAGGAAAAATACAGTTTCAAGTCCAGGGGACAAGTAAAACGATACCAAACATAAAGGAATTAAGGCCATCCATCAGAGTGTTTTCTAAAGTTTAAAAACTTTCTTTTACCTATTCTCACAGGAAAGTAAGATGTTCCAGTATAGAACCAGTCCCTCCTATCTCCACACCTTTTTATAGTAATTCTGTGGATCTGGACATTGCATCTTATCAAGATTTGAAACAAAATTTCTCACTCTTTCAGCATGAGTTTGTGGTTCTGGACCATACTATATTTCAGTCAATGTCAAGATGGATTACTCAGAGAAACACAACAAAAGATGAAGCATTACATGGAGAAAGGGAAGTAGCTTTGGCCATTGGAAACAAGACATGGAGATTTGAATGGCTACTCCTCAAAAAACCTGAAATTTGACAATAAGAAATAGGGTCTCCAAAGTCCATTGTGCGACACAAATCATATGCATTTTTTCAGCACAACCTCAGTTTGTTTGGTTGAAGAAGAAATTATTTCTGTCTATTAACATATAAACATGTCCAGTTTTAAAGGATTCATACAGCAATGACACAGACCTTGGCAATTTCAAACTGCCAAACACTTGTACACTTGAATGGAAATCTCACAACTAGCTAAATATTTATCCACTGTCATTTATACTAACCTTAACACAACTAACATTTTCTAGATGAGTAGCCAGATTTATTACACTAAGTGGGTTTAGATCCAAAGATCCTCCAAAACATTACAAGTAGTATAAATGAATAACAGATACATTAAGAGTTTCCCATCTTTATTGTCGAGATGTTATCTTAAAAAATCTTCACAGTGGTCTGTGATCTACATGGTATACTTCAGTAAGATGTTAGATTAGTAGATGTTAGTAGATTAACATTCACACAAAAATCACCACAGCACTTGACACATTAAGAAATCTTACTAGAAAACTGAAAAAAATAATTAGCTGACAAATGGATTTATCCTGTCATCGAAATCAGAAGACACAGGTTTATGTAACCCCTCTGTGAGCTAGGATTTCATATGGGAAATTATTAAAACAGAACCGCACACGTTAGATCTCCTAGTGTTCATCATCCCAACACAAGAGTCTGCCTTGAAAAAAGGAAGCTAGGGACTCTGTCTCAGTATTTATTTTTTCTCTTATACACATTCTACTAATAACTCAAGTGTTTCGTTATTGACTTCTCTTGATATTGAAATCAGAACTTAATCCAGGTAGATGGCTCTCAGAATGCTTACACGATTTTGCAGCACACTTTCATTACTGGGGCAACAGAAGAGGCATGATAGCCTCATATTTCAAGTATGGGTCAAGATTTGGAAGGGGCAGGTTCTGCATCCAAGTAATCAGAAATCGTCTGGGAGTGGGGCACCTATTATACATCCTGTTGGCTTTCTTTAAAAACTGTAGCTCAAGTGTCTCCCCAGACTTGTTTCTTTTCTTTTAAAAAGGATTATTACCTCACTCTCTGCTTGTCTGCTTAGATGATACGTGCAGTGGGGTCAAGGATCATCGTTTGTTGTTGAGGTTTTGATACAATGCAGTTACATTCTTAAACAGGAATCTCTTATTGCAACCATACTGCAAGTTTGTCTGATAACAGCAGAAATTTTCTGCTCTGGAGGTCTGAACATAATGTTGTCTGTTACCATTTAGCCTCAATACTTAAAACAAACAAACAAACAAACACACACAAAAAAACCCCAAACCAAAACAACAAAACTCCCCCACACCAGAACACCACCCCCTGCACCCCCATTGCTCCTATTATTAAAATTATGTTCTCCTTTTTTTCCTGAGAAACACAGATTTTGAAGCAATAATTACTTTGAGATGGATAATAGCATCTTAGATAAGAAATGTTCAGTGTGTTTTTAGTTTGCAGACAAAAAGTACTGATTGACTCTAACAGGGTGTTTACACGCTACACAGAGATGTCAAGTACAGAGATGTCATGTGGCTTTGCCATTTAACAGTATGACAGCAGGAGGAAAAGAAAGCACTTGAGGGATTAATACAATCATTATTTTCAAGATGCTTCTGTTTGAAGGAACCTTGAAGAGGTTGCCATCATTCTGCGCGGGTGAATTTCTTGTGGAGAAGATGAACGTAAAATAAAGCCTGTAAGGGCTCACCAACCATCTGTGAAGGGCCCACATCCAGAAAAGGCCCAAGGGGCATTCACTGAGCATATTTTCATTAAAGATTTTCACACTTATACTGTCAGTACCAACTCTCATATCCTCGCTACCTTGACTGAAATTCTCTTTTTCTTCTCTCTAGCTCTTGTTTCAGCTAGAGCTCATAAATCAAGTCTGTCACTAAATTCAGCTAGTTCTTTCACTGTAACATACCTGAAAGCACATCCCTCTTCAGTTCCCACTAAAATAATCTCTTATACATCTTTCATCACAGTTACTTTTACTTCTACCTAGTCCTCCTAATCCTCACAGTAGACAAGACTTACCACAAATCCCATAAACCACTTGGTGTTTGTATCAGTTTATATCCAGCTCAGCTCCAAAAACAATGTAGAAACCTGGTAGAGAAAAGCCTAAAACCTCTCAAGTGGGCTCCATAACCCAGCAGGGTCCAGGTACCAGGTATAAAAGTGAGATTAAACCCTTTCAGGAGCTTTATGAGGGTAGGGCTGGTTCTATGGAGGTAATAACCTCATACTAATGTTAGAAGGGCTTTTTTTTTTAAATCCTAGAGAGGGTGCAGGAAGGTTATGGATACCATCACCAGTAATATCTGAAAGGCTGATGTGTCCTGCTGTTCAATGGGGTGGTGTTTGTAGAAACTGGGAAAACCCTCTCTTTCTAAATACCTTTCAGTTTATCATCAAAGCAGCAGTTACTGATCTTCTGGAAATGCCTCCTAGGCTATATCACAGTGTCTTTTTACTCCCCTACTGCTTCCTTCTAATTTTAGCATCTGATTCATTTGTTTCATCTTCAGTTTTGGTTCTCTGACCGTGACTTCTGCATTAATTTCTGTTCTGCTTACTCACCAAACTGATTATCTTTGCTTTTCTATCTCATTACCCTCTCAGTTTCTCCTCTCCTCTCCTCTCCTCCCCTCTCTCCCTCTCCTCTCTTTCCTCCATCTACATGTTAAATGATCTCTCAGTCCATCCCATTAGCAAAATCTAACCTCTATACTTGTAACATTTTAGAGGTATGCAAATGTTAATTCACAGCAGTTATTTAGACAAGGAAAACCAAACAAGAGTCTTGCAGTACATCATATATTGGTAGACTGGCATTTCAGTGTTAACGCATCACCACTGAAGACAAATTATTTAAGAGTTTAACTGCCTCTGAAGTTGCATATTTTAATATGCTGGATTATTAAGGAAAGGAGAAAGCACCAAAATGAACTCATGTGTGCCAGGGTAATATTTTATTCTTCAGAGGCTTAACAAATTCACAGTAATGATTCCTCTGTATAGTAAGAGGTGCATAAGTAAAACAGAAATAGCAAACTGAGGACAGGACTTGAGACTTTAGATTCCAATTCTTGTTTTGTCAGTATTTTATTTAACAAAGAGTACCTGAGGAAAAATAGCTGAATCCAAAAGCTCTGCTTATTTTTAAATACTCATTATTGAATATAAAGATGAAGTTGTCACGATAACTGCAAAGGATGACATTATAGTATATATTCTCCAGATTACTAACATAACACTGTGTTTTAACCTCTTTCACAGAAGAAAACTGACTTATTTTTATGTGTTATGTGTGTGAGCTACTGGATTTGATGGACTGCAGGGGGCAGGTGCCTGGACATCAGTGTTGGTGAGGCTGCTCAAGTGCAAAATGCAAGGGTTGCGGACATGTTTGGAAGTCAGAAGACAGTTGTTTCTCAGTAATACAGATATTTGTAAGTTACAGTTATGCAGAGTTATCTAGGTGATTCACATTTACCCTTTCTTGTCAAAAGCTGATGCATTGAAAGGGATTTTTTTGTTGTTGTTCTATATAAGCTATCTAGAAAAATAGATGGGTAGGTCCAGATATTATTTAGGGACCCTGTGCAATTTTAGCCATAAACTGAAGCTAATAATCCCTCAAAGAAGACAAAACACTCTCTAGTTTGATGCTTCCTTGTTATCTAACAGGCACAGAAACTTTCCTCTGAACAGTAATAAATATGGAAATGCCACTTACTGATCTATGTCTCTTCTTTCTTGATTGTTTTTCAGTATGGGAAGTGTACTAAACGTGCACATTTTCTAGTGACCAGAGTGTTCACTACAATGGTTTTCTGAGAATCGGTATTGAGTCTTGCAGTATAGAGAACAAGGTAAGCCAACACACAGGCAATCCTGAGTTCAAAAACACACTTTATCTCCTTCTGTTCCCAGCTCGCTGGGTTTTTCATGAGATAATTTTTTCTACATAATGCACAGTGTTCTTCTCTTCCTGTCTCCTTCCTGTGGAGTCAGGTCATCATTATCGTTTCAGTCTTCCTGAAGTTCGTTATGACCTCTAGTATCACTAAATGAAATATTTGTTCTCTTTGCATTCTTGTCACACCTTGCAAGGAGGTACTAAGGCTGGAATTTGCAGCCCTGTAGAGGGACTGTAATTCCCAGAAAATGTTCTGCAAATTGACAAATTCCCTGTGCCTTTATAGTGTATAACCCTCAGTAGCTATTGTCTTTCCCCCACTTTACTTTGTTTCTTGTCTCAGTGCACACAAGGTTTCCACTGTGAGTTGCCTGGGGCAGGTAAGTTTACAAGACGAGATCAGCATCAAACACTTGCAGCTTCCATCAGTTTTGCCCAGCAAACATTGAGAGACTTGAACTGGTTACATTTTTTTGTATTTTTGAGGAACAATCAAGGTCACGACATGTTGATTGATCCCTTGTTTTCTAGTGAGGTTACAGTCTCCTATCTGCATTTTGACAATTAACTATACAAGCAACAGAAGGTCATGGACAATAAGGCTTACTCAGAAAAGTAGAAAATAAATTAGAAAGTTGATGGTTTTCATTAAATCTGAGTACATTATAAGTATTTTTAAGGCTGCAAAATCCTGCCTTCAAAAGGTCGCATTCCATGTAAGGGATGAGTTCATTATATTTAAAATCCTAAAAATAAAGTAGTGTAAGGAAAAGATCCACCTGTAATTTACCAAAATATAATGAAACGATCAAGACCTTTCAGCTGATCTAAAGTGCTGTAAAACAATTTACTGACTTGAACTATAGTCTCTACCTTTTTCCGGTGCAAAGAATGCAGTTTCATTCTAGAGTCATAGTAACAGCTCTCCCAATGCCTCCGTTTCTATCAACAGTAGACTAGAATAGGCTATGAAGTGCTTAACTTTTTTTTTTTTTTATTCTGACACACTAATGAGGCTTGCAGACATTGTGAAGTATTAAAATTAGTATAAAATCTATCTCTGTTAAGAGATTGACAATAATATGCTCTCTGTTTTATAAACATCTTATTGCTTACAAGAGAGACAAATATCCATACATTGAAGTTCCAGGAGTCCAATGTTGTGCAAAGATGTGAGTATAATTGAATGATTTCTTAATTAATTGAAACAGATAGGTTTATGGTTATCATCTTGCCAATCCGTATCACTAGTATCCTCATAGAATACTGAGCATACTTTCCCTGCTCTAATTATCGAAGGTAATATCTTTGTATGAGTCAGCAAATGGAGAGGGCTATTTGCTACCTCCTACTACGTTGAAAGAGCAATTCGTTACATGTTTCCAGCTCTGCCTGTGTAATCCTGATGGCCAAGAATTATTGAGCATTGTCATCAAACGAAGTACAACAGTGGCTGTTTCAAAGGCCTATCAGATATATAAATAATCATGCAAAATAAAATGTGATGGGTTCATACTGAGCCAGCAGCACCTATCTCACTGAAAAAGCTCCAACATGCTTTCCACTACTACTCTCAGGGATTTCCTCTACCCATGTACAGCCCTGAGAACAGCAAATACAGGCGGGATGTTAGACAGCCTGTTGGTAGAGATGAGCTCAGCAGTAATGATGGTATAGTCATCTGCCAATGCCAAAAAATGATGTCAGGTTTCAAAGCAATCATGGAGTGGGCCCACACATTGTAAACAAAGAGTGCTTCTGTTTGGAAATTTTAGGCATTGAATCATCATTTGGGAGACATAAAAGTGAATGCATTAACATGTCATAAAAATTTGGGGTCTGAACTAGTAAAAACAGATATTTCTCCATCTGTTTGATCTGTCTATTCTCTCACTTGCCAGAAATAAGCTATTAGTTTGTTTACCTCACTTCTCACTAGTCTGCTTTTCTCCCTTTTTCTACTGCCCACTTCCCACCTTGTGCCTACTTCTCTCATGTCATGCCCTCTGTCTATCATTTTATCTTTTGGATAAAGTATACATTTCACTCTCTTTCCCTGAGACAAATTTTTGTTTGTAGTTCCCAAGGACATTCACGGTATTCTAGACCATGACCATCATCAAACTTTATGAAACCTATGGAGGAGCTAGTGAATGTGGCCAGAGTTTTATTTTTCCCATGGACATCTTCTATGTTTGTACTACACCTGATCTAGCAGATGACTAGGCTGGAAATGTCCAGTTGTATTGCTGTATGACAGTAAAATGCAAATACTTGTTTTCTTGTGTGATAAAATACCTGAAACAGATTATAAATAAGAAAAAAGAGAAGAGCAATTATGTGAAAAGAGAAATGTCCTGCTGAAGAAGTGTCCTACTTGCTCAGAGAAGGGGTTATTTAAACACGTATAAACTTCTGTCTCTAACAAACTACAAAGGATTTGGATCATGCTTGGTATTTCAAACAGCAGACACTTCCATAGTTTTACATAGAAATGACAGCATTCAAGAATGAAGTATGGTGCATGTCACCATCAAAGAAAGTAAAAACTACAACTAAACTACAGATAAGAACAAAATAAATGGATTCATTTCTTGAATTTCGTACTCTCACTATATTTTTCATGAAATGGCTGTTGATCAACAGATATTCATGGCAAGTTTTTGAAAAATACTTGCACTATTATGCAACTCACAAATATTGCAGAATATTTATGAATTGCAGAGTGATAATGTTCACTAAATACAATCACTCTAAATGTTATTCATTTAAATTTATTCATTTAATGCCATTCTAGACTTTTAAGGGACTGTCTGAAACAACATCATCCTTTCTTCTCTGCATTTGTTCATATTTATTTTGCAATGGAAGTGAAAAAAAATTTCTTTGAGATACAGGACTAAGATTTTGGGTTATTTTCACCTTTTCCATTTATTTTCTCTGTAATCTAAACCAGGTCACTCTCTAGCTCCTTACTTCAGAACACTGTCTTTAGATGGTGGTAAGAAGACTTATTAATCTCTTTTTCCTATCCTGTCTATTTTAGTTGAACATATTTCAAGGCCAGAATTCTCTTTTTTTCAAATATTGTTTAGCCCAAAGATGCCTGATACTAGCTGGTGTCACTAAAACAACTCATGATCACACCACATTCACTAAAATTTGATGTAATTTATCATACGTATTTTTCTTTTCTTTTCTTTTCTTTTCTTTTCTTTTCTTTTCTTTTCTTTTCTTTTCTTTTCTTTTCTTTTCTTTTCTTTTCTTTTCTTTTCTTCTCTTCTCTTCTCTTCTCTTTTTCCTTTCCTTTCCTTTCCTTTCCTTTCCTTTCCTTTCCTTCTTTTCTTTTCTTTTCTTTTCTTTTCTTTTCTTTTCTTTTCTT
>VWYH01008155.1:372590-392832 GCA_013399365.1 Pampusana beccarii | reverse complement strand
TTTTTTTTTTTTTCTTTTTCTTTTTTTTTTTCTTTTTCTTTTTTTTCTTTTTCTTTTTTTTCTTTTTCTTTTTTCTTTTTCTTTTTTCTTTTTCTTTTTTCTTTTTCCTTAATGGAATTCAAGGCATTTCAATGGTCAGGAGTCATTTCTGTGGAGAGAGTTGTGGAAGGCTCTGCAGGGAAAGGCAGTGTTAATTTCTTTTCTCCTAGCTCAGTTTTCTGCATTTAGGACTCAGCATATGCAAAAGCATCTATTGAATCCTCTATAGTGGAGATCTTCTAATCAATAGGCAATTGTGCTCTTGCTGAGTCCAAATGGAAAATGACGCAGCAGAAAACAAAATGTACTAGGCTAAAACTTGAAGTTCTTAGTTTGTCTCACATTTATTTGGTCACATCTCTAAAGAAGCCAAAGGAGCTTCAGGATTTAGCTCCCTGCATTTCTTTTATTGTTGAGTTTATCTCAGAGGTTATTTCTTACCTAGCACATGTGAAAAAGGCTGGTGTCAGACTAACATTACAGATCCTAAACAGCTGCTGCAAATTTTGAAAACATTGACAATTACATTACACTAGCAAGCTGGATAATTGGACTTCGGCAGCAGATGTCAACAGGCATTAAAAAAAAAAAATCCTGGGTGCAGCCTCAGTATTTCTGAACCAAATAATTTTCGTCAGATTACCGAAAAAAAAGAAAAGTTGCAGAGGGGTAAGACAGGTCAAAGTAGTTCTCTTCTGATCATCCAGAGATTTAGAAGAAAGGTTCAAGCATTCCTGTCCATCTTTCCACCTTCTTCCTAAAATCTCAGACTAAAAAGTTGCAAGTTCTTGCTTTTTATGAGCTTCCTTTAGTTCCTCTGAGGCTTAGAAAGGCTTTTTCAAAACCAGAAAGGTTTTGAAAACCTTTCAGTTGTGGATTGAGTTAACAATATGAAACTTTCTTCGTGTTCCTTTTCAAAGAGGCTCTATGAGGAAAGTAATTCTTCAGAGATTAGAAGTTTTATCATACTATTTCTTCGGGTATTTCAGAAAACTTCAGTTCTCCTCCTTCAATTAAGGCAGTCCTGAGCTTCCTTCAGAGATTAATAGAAGGGATTTCATTTTTTTTTTTTTCCCCACCAGCATCTACCAGCTAGTCCCTCCAACTGTGAGACATGCAGGATTACTGAAGCTTTGTTGTAACAAACAGAATGTACAAGGTGAGAGGAAAGAAACATGAAGAAACAGAGCCTGAGGCACCTCTAACTCCAGTGGCAGACATTGACCTGGATGCTTTGAGGCCATTAAAATGAGTGGGATAAAAGTATTATTTAAAGTGACTTGAAAGTGCTATTGTCCCTACAAATGTGAAGTGTTCCTGTATGAGTCCTGAGACCCATGTATCAGGCAGATAACATGCAAATTCCTTTGTTTTGTTTGCTGCTTATTAAATAAAAATATTTTTAAGAGAACAGGACTGGGTCTTTTGAGTTGGTCCATGCCAATCCTGAGGAGAGTGCAAGAGCAGCAACTCTCCAGCATGTATCTACACTGGATAAGGATGTTCTTCTGTATCTCCAGTGAATCTTCACAGGGCAATACGTCTTTTTGACAACTTCCCAGACCCTCCTTTAGGTACCTGTTAATGGTTCACTTCTAGAATATGCAACCTTTTAAAAGCCTACTTTTCAAACACAGAGACATAATTAAAACCTCTGAATTTTGCATTTGTACACTCAAACCTGGCACCAGAGGAGTCAGCAGTTGCACATGCAAATAAAAAGAACAGTTGTGCATTTTAGTACAGCACCTGGTTTGGGAAAAGGTGTCTTTGCTACGCCAAGAAGAATTATTACAGATAAGCAGAGAGTATGTTTGTGTTTTGGAACTCATCTGTCTCTTCCCATCTGTCTCTAATATAAGCATAAACATCTCCACTGGAATTTCTGAGTGTGGAAGTTTTCTGCCACTGTTTGTTGGTTAACAGTCATCATGACCCTGTCAAACACACCCAGAAACTCAGCTCTTTGGGTTTAATTTAACACATTTTTCTCAGTTTTGGATTGACCAGTTTGAAATACCTGCTTAAAGGAAAGGTTGTTAATGTTAAAAAGTTCCATGCAGCCTCCTGTCAGCAGTTACTTTCCCATGTGATGAATCACTACATCACAGAGGGTCCCAAGTACCTGAGCGCAACCGGCTTTCCTGGGCAAGATAGAGAGGGCTTAACCAATCTCAAGGATACCCCCAATTAAACACAATTTGCATGTCACTGACAAATGCAATCTTATTCCCATGATCAGTGGGGTGTTCAGAAATTAAACCTCTCTGGCTCTTCTGACAACCCTCCCCAAGCAAGGTTTCCTCCATCTGAAGGTTCCAGGCTTGAGCTGTGTTTCCAGTCATAACATTGGATCTTGCTGCGGCACCAATTTGATCTGAATCGGATCACACAGTTACAGTTCTACCAGATTACCCAAGCACTAATAGAGAGTAGAAACTGGTTTTCTTTACTTACATTCAGCTGCACAAGGAAAGATGAGACTCGATCAGGCATAAAGTCTGTTTTAGGTGGACCTGGCAACATAGTTTTTACCAAATAGTAGTCTTTATAGGATATATATATTCATATATATTTTTAGGGGTGTTATTTTAAATATAAATCCGTTCCACATGATCTGGTTTGCACACAAGCACACAAACATTTGTGCTGGTGCAACTGTGATATGGAAGCAGGGACAGATGTGAATGCCCAAGGCTGGGATTCCCTCTACTGTTCCTATAGTGTACATTTATGACCTCAGTCTTTGTACGATGACACCTGGAATAATCTCTGAGGAAGACACAATCTCTAACCAGTTTTTCTCCGCAGCTGAACAAAAAATTCTCTTCTGCCACACTAATCTGTCTGACTGTACTTTAGTACATGGACAAACCCTTCAGCCTCTGCTGTTGTGTGGGGTAACTAACGCAGGTGTGTTAATTGTACAGGTGGAATCTTATAGATCACAGCAAATACATTTACACAGTAAATACTTTACTTATGTTTTTGTATTCCAACACAAGCATAGGTATTTAATGCCAGCTTCTGTTTCAAGGTAAAAATACATAATGGAGTCAGGGTAGACCTAATTCATAGTAATGTATAACTTTGCACCTACAGTTTCCATGAAGATTGGCAGGTAAGGGGGAGAAATCTGATATTGTTACAGTTGACATTCATAACTAAAGTTAAAGCATGTCCCAAATAATCATCTCATTAACCTTCTCCAAGTTCATAGGCTGGACAGGGATATTGCTATAGCTGACAGAAAACACCTGGTAAAGTGAGGAAAAAGATAAAGTAATTTGCAGGCTTGGCTAAAAACATTATATCTGCTCTGACAGCTCACAGAACAGGGACTTGTCTGTGGTAAAGGAGGTGTGAGAACTTAGCTGCTAGTGATTTCATTACATCTTAACTTAGGGATGAAGTGTCCTGTTTTTATTAGCAGGAGGAAAAAATAAAAATAAAAAAAAGAAGAAAATTATAGAAGTGATTTAGCTAACAGTAAAGTGACATATGAATCAATAAAACACATTGTCTCTATATCAATTATTATTTTTTTCTCTTCTGCTCATTCCTTTCTGCTCCTCCTACTATGGTGTGAATTCCCACACATCCCTGCAGGTCCAAGAGAAGGCAAAACCTGATGTCAGCCACACATTGCTGTCTCCAAAGGACCTGAGCAAAAGATGCTACTGGCAAGGTGATGTACTGAATGAAGATTTGCTGACCACCATCCAGGTCTGTCCAGAGCTCTATTAATCTATCAGCTATTAAGTAAATGAAATCTAAAGATGTTGCCCTGTTTCTCTGAAGTATCAATACAATAGTTAAGTCTGCTTAGGCTCCAAGCCATTAAAATAATAGAGTTATGAGTACCCACACACTCGTCATTTTCAGGGAATTCAGCATTACGCCCTGCTCTTCTCATTAAAAAGAGGACAGATTTTTTTTTTTTTTTTTTTTCCCCTCCTGTTTATACTTCCCCATCCTTCTTTTTGGAAATCTTCCCAGAGTAACTTTCTCTCTCCTTACCTGTGTTGCTCTGGGAAGCACCTCTCTGCCAGCTGGCTTCTCAGGGGTTTGAGCCAGCCAGATTTATTGCAGCAAGGCAACCTGAACCACTCTTTCGTCTGGTCTGTGGGCGAATAGGAACTACAAACTTTTTCTCATCACCTCTCTAGGCTACAAATGCATTTGGGACTTTTTGATCATCTAATATACCATTTAACTCATTCAAATGTTTCGCTTGTGAAGTCCTGAAAACTAACCTGGCAGTTAAGACACCAATTAATAGAACAGTGTCTATGGCAGGTACTGTGTCCTCTGTGGCTGTTATATCTCAGCAACCTACAACCTTTCATATACTTATCCTCAAATAATGCCTCATAATACACTGAAAAGAGACTCCAAAATTTGTCTTTTTCATTTAGTTGATTCTGTGAAACGGTGGTATTAATTACTGTTAAACGATTTTTTTTTCTTTCTGCTGTTGGAATGCGAAAGTTGTATCTGTGGGGAAAATCTGTATATTTTAATAACCTTACCAATTTGTCTTAATGAGGAAAGCAAGGTTTGATCTTTTCCTCATCCATTCTGTATGTTGCACACTTCCTTTCTTTGCACAGCACTACCTCTGGAGTGAAGAGTAACTATTTCCCTGTTCAGGCTTTCCCTATAGCTTGTCTTATGCTCAAATTATTAATATCTTCTGGAGATCTCAGCCTGGATAGGAAAAGTTGGACTAACAGGCACAAACACGTGTCTGTGGGCTTGCAAATGTAGCACAACCCAGTGGGAAATGGCTTCTATTCACTAACTATGTTAAGTTACCTGGCTTCTCCATGTCTCATTTATTCCTTGTATAAAATAAGAGATGCTTTCTTCTTTCTCTGGAACAGACAAATTCCTTCTTGACACACTCTTGTATCTTTTGATCTTTTCCTGAACAATTTTTTCCATGCTGCTTATAAAACAAGTGTCTGTACTCTGTAGTCATGGCCCAAACCTCACTGAGAAACTACATTTCCATTGCTTCTTCACCTGCAGTCAAGCTGTTTTATGTTTCCATTGCTGATAACATTAAGCTCAAGCTTGAGGAAACTCTGTTGAGATTCCTGTCAGCACCTCCAGGCAAGCGTTTCTTCATACTCCATGTAAACTAATGTCTTTGGATAGGCTGTCCTAAGCCTATTTATTTCAAGTCTAGCTCAAGAATTCTCATCTTTTGGTCATTACAGGCTTCTTTTCTTTGGTTTGGTTTTTCTGATTCCCTGAGGCTGTCACAATATTTCTTAGCCTCACCAAGACTTGGGTTCTGCTTTATGAGCTGTCAGATGACTGCTTAAGCAGTAAAGAAACCCCAGTTTTGGATTATGTATTGTTAGCAAGTAGCTTAAAAATAGCATACCTGTAGCTATGCAAAAACTGAGAAGAATCAACACCTTTAAAAGCAAAAGGTTTGATTATTTAAAACAAACAAACAAACAAAACCAAAACCAAACAAACAAAAACCCAAACAACAACAAAAACCCAAAACAAAACAAAAAAAACCCCTCATCAGTAATACTGAAAAGAGAGTCATATTATACAGTACAGTTTAGCATCCATCTTGCTTCCCTTCAGTGTCTCCCCCAGCGTGCTTTTGATAAAGTTTGTTCCTTGGCTCCTCTCACTGACCTTTTGAAATCAAGTTAAGTGTCTGAAACAGTGGCTATGGCAAAGACAAACAACTTTCTGAAAAAAACCAATATTTATTAGACTCCTGAAAATTACTTAGTATACATAACAGAGTTGCTACTTGTAATTTTTTATTTTGAATACAGACAACCAGAGTTTGTTATGTTATCTTGAAGAGAAAATATCTGGGTGCATCAGAACTGAAGGCTCTGATGGCAGGACATATGTGGTAGCCAGCACATTCACGGTGAGACTACTCCTTGCTGTTTCCATGGAAGAGCATGATCTTCTCATTTGATCACTACAGCTCTATTATGTCTACAGATGGTCACATAGGTATTTTTCTTAACAAATATCCCAATTCAAATTCTGTACTCATATCAGCCTAACTACCAAGTGTGCTCTGAAGGCAATGGGAATGTTTCAGAGTGAATAAGGCAGGCATGGAAGGTGATTTGGTTCAACCGGTGTCACTTGTATCTCACTTGGTAGCTGGTGAACTTGGTGCTAACCATTGTGACTCTACTGATGACTGGTTGTTTATCTCCAAATACATTTTGCTAGAGTCACTATGGGTCTTCAGAAGCCTCCACATAGCATTCCAAAACAAAACAAAAAAAACATATCTTCCATTCCCTACTTCAACATCTCTAACAACAACCAACTACAAATACTTGAAATTATTATTTTAAAATTTCCTTTCTGCAAATTCAGGCAACTCATTGTTACATCTCATTAGAGCCCTTTAAAGAATACTAGAATCATTTTGAGTTTTTGAGTTATTTTTTTTACAATTGAAATGAGAATTAGGACTTTAGTCTGTTCTTTCATGCTGCCTTAATTTAGTGTTAATTTCAGAATTACTTTGAATTACAAAACAGATTAAAGATTATGAACTGAGTTCCCCTTTTAGAGTTGTTGTTTTTCCTTCTGCCTAATGACAGTTCTATACTTCCTTATAGAAAAACACTTTCGCTCTGTAAACTGAATTTGTCACTGGTAGGAACGGTGGCTGATTCCACTGAATAGTAAGTGTGCTGCTTATCTATAAGGTCCCATGAAACACTCTTGGCAGCCACTCTGTAAGCTTTTCATTTATGTCTAGTGTTACATGCATCCAGGTAGGAAAGTCAGATAACATCTTGGAGTGTGTGGGGTATTTTGCTTTTCTAAAGGTGCTGTTTCCATGCATGACTTTATCAGAACTCATCTTCTGTAGCTATTTCAGGTGTCCTCCTCACTCTTCTTATCTGGATGTTCAAGTGATTAGTTCTCTGAAAAGCATGCATTGTTAGATTGCTGGGTGGCTCTAAAAACGGACACAGCAAAACATGCCAAATGCAATAGAAAGCCCCAATTGATTTTAGTGGGATTTGAATTAGATCAAGCTGAAACAAATAACACCTTGGACCCTGAGGCAGGTTGATTTTGTTTATTATTGCCTTAATCTCCCTGTGACTGGAAAAAAAAAAATCCTTAAAGAATAAGATAGCTTCTGTTGGCAGGCTATACTCACACAAGCAAAACATGATATAATGCCAAAATATCACAGTGATTATTTATTTGAAGAGGACACTTGCACACTAGGAGCTGGCTTGCAACCAATGATTCATCCTCAGTTAGATTGAAAAAGATTTAATTGGCATGATAAACTATAAAAGTGTAGCCAAAGGATTAAAGAGGCAGATCTTCCAGGTACGTGTTAGAGGGCGGGTCTAATCTACTCATACAGGAGCTGTATACTTGGAAGAATTCGGTCTCTGGCACACATTTAGCTACTAGAATCCATCCCTAATTTGATATGAAATTAATGGATACTTTTTTCTCTACAGATTATGTAGATTTTTCCTTGTTTTGTGTATATATAAATGTATATATTTACATGGACGTGAGTGTGAAGTTTGTTCCTAACTGCCTCAGTAAAAAGATTTCTTGCAGTCCCTTGTGTTTTGGACATTACAATGGAAGTCATGTCTTGGTCTTCTCACTGTCACTTTGTTTGCGAGGTCAGTAATAGCTGAGTTAATCTTGTGTCTTTCCCTAGCTGTTTGTAGAAGTTGTGGCCCAGATGCATGCATTCAGAAGAGAGAGTCTGAAACAAGGGGCTCTGTTTCTTAAAAAGACCTTTTTTTTGAGACAGGTAATCCTTTCCCAAAAGATAATAAATAAGTTCTTTCCAAAGGGGATTAATCTCTGAAATATGAATCTAAAAATTCATAAAATATTTTTTAGAAGTAGTTTTTCTGAAGTGAATGCTGATTGTGATGATAGACTGGAATCTGTCTTAGCATCGTAAAAATGCAGAAACACTTTTTGAAATCCACAGCTCACATATGGCATAATGCAGGTGAAATGTCCCCTTGTTTTTCTTTCAATACCAACTGTAATCTTGGAAGACTGTACAGTAAACAAAAAATGACTGTACCAGGAAAGACGGTTTACATCTAAGTGTGCCTAATATTTTCCTTAGCTAACTAGTTCTCTTCTCCTTGTCCATCTTTACTGTGTCTCCAACGACTTCAGTGAAGCTTCTTCAAACACATACTAGGTCAAGTACTTTGGCTGTAGCATCTGAAAATAGAAAATTCTTATTACTGAAATTTAACCTTTCCATATGTTTTGAAGAAACAATCTCTGAAAAACCTGGCACTGACCTGAGAGTGAACATGGATAGTATAAGAAAGAATCCCTTGGAAATAAGAAAAAGCCAAATATGGAAAATGCATTGAAAATGTATGCTAGAAGTGTTGCTGCAGCATTGACTGTTAGACACTGAGACCACTCATGATGATGTCTAAGAGATGTACTCATAGCAGGAGAGTTGCTGAGAGCACCTAACATCCTTATACATCACTTGTTTTGGCCTCCTCATGTGAAGAAGTGGCTGAAGCTCAGCTGAGCTGTCAGCTTTCGAAACTCAGCCTTCAGCATGGTGTACGTGTATGGGGGGAGGTGGTAGAAAGAGGAACACTCACTCTGTTCCCAGAAGAATAAGCTTCAAGTACATATTTATTCTCATTCGGACGAACGTGTTCTGTAGCTTTACCTTACGAAATTTTAAAGGCAGATTTTTGGTTATTAGATCTTGTAAGGAAGACTACTGTAAGCAGTGTTCCTTAGCCTCATGCTTGTATTTATGTAATAGCTACACCGAATATTTGTTTGGATGAATAGGGAAGACTGGGAGACACTGTGCTCCATAGCTTGCTGAGCCAGAGTTTGGACCTGAACCTGGACTGATCTGTGATATGCCCCAGATCTGCAAAATATTTACAAGGAAAGTTCTTCCAGAACAGATAATTCCTTGTCCAAGAAAATGTTCTGTTTCAATGAACAAGTTGGTTTTCTATTTATTTATTTATTTATTTTCCAGCAAAGAAAAGAGAGATTCATTTAAAATACCCTATTAATCTTACCTGTGCTTTCTATATTGCAGAACAGATGCTACCTAGTGTATTTCTTAGGCTTTTCACACAGAAAAATATCTTACATATCGAGTCAGATCTCTCCATTCTAAGCAAGAGATAATCTGTTCAAATGAATCGAAAAATAGAAGGTTAAGTAGTGCTAGACACAGAGTGACTCATTGAAATAAATGCAAGTATATAAATGCCACATCAAACAAAGCAAAACCCACAAGTGCAATGGAGTACAATGATGTTAATTTGGAAACACTGAGACTTGAAAGAGACATCATAGGCTTTGTAAGTTGCCTCTCAGACTGCTGGATGTGGAAGCTCTCTGCTTTATTAGCATTCTGGTAACAACTGCTGCATCTGCCTTGGTAAATACTGCAGAGAGAGGGCAACTGCAAGATCCTATTGTATGCTGCTAAAGTGAATGCTAATGAGGTTACTGAAGCAGAGCTCCTAGTTCCAAACGGGGATATTAAGAACATGAAACCTGTACTGTAAATAAAATATTTTTAAAAGAAAAAAACAAACAAACAAACAAATACAAAGGACTAATTTGGCAACCTTCTATTATGAATTGTCAAAATACTGTTTCCCAAGGGATTTACTCCTTCTGATGTCTAGTTCAGCTTCCTAAGTACTGGTTCCATTGGAAAAATAAATGTGTGTGGGTGGTGGAAGAAAACAAACAAGACATTTATCAACAACTATGCTGATAACCAAATTTCCTTCTTGCAGCAAGCTGTGTTTAGTTTTCTTCAGAAGCCAACTAAGATTTAGATGCCCGAAAGCCACGCTTAGAACCTCATGTGCTGGTCTCACATCGTTATTCCACAGACACGGGCATAATTTTCTGATTATTTATTTGAAAAAAGGTCCAACTCCCTCTCCCCCGACATAAGCATTACAGAAACTCCTGTTGACCTACAGAGATCCCAAGCAATAGTTTCAAGGTGAGTTTCTTGATCCTGTCACCTCGAAGACTGTTCAGCCCTAACGCTATTCCTCATCTCCCACCACCAGGAGAGAGCTCAGCGTGAGGCAGGACTGAGGAAGGACAGTGAGCTGAACCAGCCCTCCAGTCTGAACTGCTGGGGTCTCCCTTGCTGCCAATGTGCTTGCCAAAGAAGAGAAAGGATAGAATTGTCTCCAGTTACCACTCACGGGGAGGTGCTAGGAAAAAATAAATTAATAAGGAGCAGAAAGACACTTAGTGTGTGGCCCTGTGGACACAGAGTCCATGACTGGCATGGATACTGAAGTGATTAAACCGCAAAGGCATGTTCATTGTTCTGCTACTGGGTATCTTTTCCCACTTTCTCTTGTAGCTATTGTAGCTGTGAAGCATTGAAAATGCCGTCATTAAAACCTTTTACTCATCTCCACTGATTTCTTGTATTATCCTCAGAAGCCTGTGGATCAATGTATCTCTTGCTCCGATTCAAAGATACTGTTGAAAACTTGAAGTTGTTTGACCATTTTTACCTGGTCATTAGAGTCACTCGCTATACCACCAGATCTATACTGCCAGAATGTCAACAAGGCCCCATTTAAAAATATGCAGTGTGTTTTGACCTACTCTTAAAAACAGGTTTTTAACTAGAAGATTCCTGTCCTTTGATGTTAGATTAGATGTCTGGTGTTCCGATCCAGGAAATCCCAGATCACATTCTCCTTTGTTTATATTACTGTAATTCCATTAGCATTGTGGTTTACACTATTGCAGCTAAGTGAGGGAGAATAAAACCACTAGAGATATGTATGCAATCTTTATTTACCTATAAATTACTCTGTGAACTGACAGATCTATCAGTATGGTAATGATTTCCAGTGGTTCAAAAACCTTTGTCACAGAGAAACTCTTCATGTATGTAGTGTTTTTATAATACTTCAAGAATCCTATTTGCCTTCTGAGAGTGTTTTTTCAGTTTAAAGGTGTAATATGATATCCAGAAAGAAATATGCGATGACTTAGACTTGGGAGATCAGGAACAACAAAATGAATTTTTGATCACTCCCTTTAAGTCATGCTGGAAAAACAAGCATTTGGGGATGGGCAGAGCCATGTTTTTTAAAATCTTCCAGCATCTCTGAATCTGCAGGAGGCTGTAGCTTTTGGGGGGATTTCCTGGAGATATGGGGCTCTAATGAATGGATAGATGTAACAGCAGAGACAGGTTGATAACTTTCAGATGTTGTGCTGCAGCATACTTCTCATGCCCTTTGTCCAGAAGTTCACAGAAAGGGTTGTCAGGCATTGGAACAGGCTGCCCAGGGAAGTGGTGGAGTCACCATCCCTGGAGGGGTTTAAAAGGCATTTAGGTGTGGTTCTTATCATCATATAGTATATACCAAAGATATGTTAGATGGACAAAAGGGTAAATCTTGATCATTGTCCCAGTATGGCCATAACTCAGGTCTTCTCAGACATGTCATGAAGCCCAACTGGTCTGGTCACTCAGACACACCTGACAGAACCCTTCAGGGTATTGTGAATACAGTCACAATGAATACAGTCACCATGGGCAGAACTGTAGCAGTATCTGTCCCATGCAGGACCAGCTACACTGCCTTCCCGCTCAATACAGCAAAGTTTTTGGTAGAGAGCAGTGTCCCAAGTGGTCAGCGCATACCCCACAAGGTCATTAAGTACGACCCACACCAGATTACTTTCTTGCCAAGCACAAGCATTTCTGCATCTTCCTGTTTAATGTCCTGGTCACAAATTCATCAACACATGTAGGATGTGCACTTTTCTCATTTGTACCATTGTGACATTTAATACTGTCTGCAGCAGGTGGTCACATTGTGGACTCTGAATCTGGGAAGAGGACCAATCCACAATGTCGTATGGATGGGATAAAAACATCAAATCTTTCCAAAAAGGACATCTGAATGAGGAAGCCATTTCGCAACTGTCTCCAGACAAACACTAGTGCATGACAAAAACTAATAACAAATGAAAATGAAAGAAGGCAAATGACACAATGGCCACTCCCATTTGGGGGACAGGAAGCCATTGCTGCCCAGGATACAGAGCACTTAAAGAGATTGTCAAGAGGACTGTGCTTGTGCAGCGCCATGAGCATCATCACAGACATAAGTCTGTCTTCGGAGAGAAGGAAAATGAGATATCTCACACACCTGTGTGGATTCTGGCCTCTTCTCACCACAGGTACAGCAATAGTTACACTATCAGTAGAGCTGAGACCAGCCTGTAGCTCCATCAGACCCCTAGTGCCATCAAAACAGACATTAGTGTTCAGGATTATGGCCCAGGTAACCTACAAATGATTCTTTAGTACAAAACTTCAAGGCTGACTTACTCCTAACAAGTCCTCCTTCTCCTCCTCCTCTGACCAGCATCAGCAAAGTCTTCAGAAAGCAAAGATAAGCAATGTCCCTCCTACAATAACTCTGTACAAGTCTTCCATGACTGTTTAGCCTCTCAGGCCATGCCAACCACCGAACTTCATTGAGAAGTTATTGAAGGACCCTCAAGAGTCCCTGGTCCTCTGGCAAAGCAGGGTGTTGACAGAACTTTCTCCTGCCCTAACATAGTTTGTATAGTGCCCAGTAGACACTGGTGATCAGGAAGCAGTTCTTCACCTTGGAAAACAAATATGACAACTTCAACAATTTCCCAACTTCAGCTCAGAATAGGAAGCCTGCACTGATGAAGTGTTTTTGTCTTCAACCTAGACAATAACGATTGATTTTGTACCATTGGCATTCAAACTAACCTTAGGATACTGTCTCACAAATCTGCCCCAGTATTCAATCCTAATATGGCCAGATTCCACCCACCTCCAACACGCTAGTACTATATAATCTTATGATGAGACGCTACAGTTTCAGGACTAAACAGCCTTCTGAGAATATAGCTGCTGAACAAGAACTGGACAAGCCAAAGGGAAGGAAACTAACAGCCTGTAGGTGTGTTCATTGTCGTAGTCTTGTTTACCTCTCTCAAGATTGCCAGCTGAACTCATGTTCATGCATCCAGACAGACTATTTTTGCATTGGTCATAGACCTCGTGCTCTAATAAAATATTATATTAATTATGTGAATGTTATTAACTTAGAGGATGCTTCTTTTTACACTCACATTCAAAACTACTGGCAATCAGCCTGTCCCAGGTGGCTCTGTGACAGGCCCAGCAGGTTGTTAGATTTATTGCCCACACCCACCGCTTTTGTCCAAATTCATTACACCTCCCTGAGACCATTAGCACCCTTGATTACCTCTTCATCTTCACTGTTTTGAACATGAGTTTGATGTATAAGATCTCCTCAAGCAAGAACATTTTCTTTCCAACAGCAATGCTGAATGGTACACAACAACTGGAAATATCCCATCAGATTTTTCAGATGCACAAAGTTTTTGGCAAGACTTTCACTCAGATCTCTGAATTTCACTATAAAAATATCTAGGTGTTTTTTTTTTCCCTGGTGGTTATTCCATTCCATCAGGTAGCCATCTCTGTATGTCTGTGTTGTGCCATTAATGCAGGATTTGCCTCAGCAAAGAGAGTTAGTGATATCTAGTTTCCAGACTGAGGAAAAAAGCAAGACTTATCAAGTTCTTGCCCTCTCCAGATGCAATGCATGAACCAGTTTCAACGGGTTTGTGAAGTATGGACTTTTTCAGTCACAATAATCCAGATCAGGGACAATAATCTCAAATAATGAACAATAAAGGGAACAAAGGCTTAGCTAGAAGCCACAGGACTACTTTATTAATTTTTCAGACAAACATCCCCTCCCATACAATCCCCTGTGTTTTGACAGAACTACCCAGAAACACCTGCAAAGTTCCCTTACAATTGTCCATTAGCTCTCAAGTGAACAACAGCAAAAATCAGGCCAACTCTGGTGCACCGAGGTTACTGTTTATCCCACAAACACAGGGTTGTTGCAAATTTCCTTGTATTTCCTTGTCTGCCTTAATTTACCTGTTGTGCCTTGCTGCAGGCTGTAAAAATTCATGCTAGGCCATAGGTGTGTATCCGATCATAACAGTGACAATTAAGACCTCTCTAAAGCATATTGCAGAATAAAATGAATTCTTTTACTGAGCTTGGACTATACTTGGACTATTTTCCTATTATAGTAGGTAGTAAATTTCATGGGAAAGACTCTGAGGGAATGAATGCTCCTGCTTCTCTTCCTAGCATTGATAGCAAGTAAGCTGTTTCATAAGACTCCTTCAGGATTTGTGTTTGAATATTTCTACTCTTCAGGGACAGGATTCATTGCGATTCTATCCAGGAGAAAACAGCTGGAGAACTATGAACATTCAGAAGGTCTTCGGCCTGGCAATACTGGGGCAGCAGATCAGCTCAGTCACCTTGCCTGAAACAGTTTGTCCTCCCACCTGGCACACCAGAAAAGCCAATGACTTGTGGATGCTGAACTAGCTATGAGCACCACTGCATGCAGGCACAACACTCGTCAAAACAAGGCTATGGGGACACCACATTTCCCACCACTTTGCATGAAATGGTATTCACCACACGAGGTAGTCCTAACACAGGGGACACCAGCCTGGTAAATCCACCTCTGATAAGTAGCAAAACCATAGGACATATCACAACATGACATCTAATGAACTTTACTTCCTTCACTCTACAAACTTTAGCTGCCTACTATTCTCTTTGAACTGTAGAATTTCCTCTCTCTCTCCAGCAACAGTGAGGACAACAGGTTAAAAAATTGTTGTTTGAGAGTAGTATTTCAACCAAACCTGGTGAAGAAAATGAAGACACAAGGTCATCTTATTAGGATACTTCAAAAGGCAAAGGGATTATAGAAAGAACATCTCAATGAATGGAAATACGGCAGAATAGGCTCCATGCTCATTGGGTATCAGAAAATACAATTACAAAACACAGTGCAATAGAAATTTAGTTGCAGTGACTCTTGTAGTGCTTGTTTCACCATCTGCTTACAGGGGAATCCTTACACATCTTTCCTTTAAACACTTTACCTCCAGCATCCTGAATAATTTTATTGTCATTCTAGACATCTCTTCTGCTTTTGCTCCATTCCCTCTTTCCTAGCCTGACAATTTCTTAAGTCTGTGCCTTCTCTGTAACTATAAATAGTTACACAAAGGAGGGCTGTAATGGCCATTGCCCTGTCAGATAAAGATTACAGCTGATGGATAAGGAAGAGGTTCAAACAGTAAAATGGTGATAATGAGTCCACCCAGTAGCCTGCATTGTCTTAACCTGCCTGCCGCTTGGATCCTAACAGCCACCAGACCACCTGCTTTCTGTCACTGCAACTCAGCTGTTGTTCACAAATTTCAGATGTTTGTGCCAGTAATTAAATTGTGCCAGCAAAGCACTATTAAATTTAGTTATTGCAGAAAGGAGCTAAAATAATTGATCAGATCTGAGTGGATCATCAATGTGTTTTTGAAATATAATGAAAATGAGAACTGGGTCAGCAGGAGGAAGAGGAGACATCAATTAAAAAATATATTCATACTGGAGTCTCAAAAGCCATTAACATTGATTTCAATCCAGGACACAGGGCCTGGCTGGCAAAAAGCATGGAAGGATAATTAAAGATTTTTTTTTTTTTTTTTTTCCTGTGGCAGAATACAATAACAGAGCTGCAAGAAGTGGAATTAAATAGGATGTAATCACTCCAGAGAGCTATAAAGGGTCATGGGAAGCTATTGATGCTACTGCTTTTGTTTTGGTCCCCCTTCCTATCTTAGTTTGCATATTTAAGGTTGAATATTTGCTTGTAATGGACATGAATGCAGGGTTTGAACTGGAATTCCTTCTGTTCTCCCAAGCTGCTCTTTCCTCAGGTTCATCATTGCCCTAAAGCATTGTGAGACCTCCTGTTGCTGAAGATGATTCAGTTAGCCAGGTTCCTCACAGCTGGATCCTGTTCAGGTAGGGATGGTAACATGGACTGGTTTGGATCAGCTGTAGTTTGATGTTTGTAATATCCCCAGCATAGATAATGTAACTATTCTATTATTGAGTTAAATATTTGTCACTTATGAGTCATTCAAGTCCCATGGAGACTACAGATGACATAGAAGTACTTCTTCTATCTTCCAGCAAGTAAGCCTTAATCCCTGCTCTTTGTTTTCAGGTCTGTATGGCCTGCTTTGAATGACCCAGGCAGGATCCACTTATCTAGAAAAAAGTAGTTACAAAGCTGACAGATGGGCACAAGAACTTCATTGCAGATTTGATCCAAGAAGATTCTCGTGTCTGCTAACAGCAATCCTTCTGCCTGTGTCCGTGAAGGATTTTCAAAATTGCAGCTACACATCTACCAACTCCAGTTTTTTTCAATATGAATTGTGAGTAAGAGTCAAGTCACATGATAAAAAATGGAACTAAGATTCAAAATCAATAAAAATGGAAAGCAATTATTTGTTCCTTCCCCCTCATGCTCTTGAATACATAGTTCTAACTCTGCTTTTGCATCTTTGTTAGACCTTTTCTGATCTGATTCAACCTGTCAATCCTGCAGAACACTCTCCAGGCTCAAGGAGCTAGTTTGAAAGGTTGGGTTCTTTTTTTCAACTAATGAGTTGAGGTAGATCGCAGAGAGGTCCAACAAATGCCAGGCTCCCACAAGGCAAGCAATGGGGGAGAGAGGCAGTACAATGCAGGGGCTGGAGTAGAACCTTCTCTTTTTGGCAGCAGCATACAGTTACTTTGGCCCAGAGGTATTGGGTAACATGTCCTTGAATATCTGTGACACTCTCATTTCTGACAATTTTCTTCCAAATAAATCAATTTGTTGCATAGTCATGCTTCAATAGCTTGACTGAAAATGCTGCAAATACCTGCCAATAGGCTTACGTTTTTATATTCAGTCTGCAACTTTTTTCCAAAAATGCATCTTTCACCACTTTTTTTAACATTCTTTTTTTCTTATCAAGCTTTTGGATAGTGCTTTCTGATGAGCTTCAGGTATCAGAGCAGTTTAATTATCCCTATGGGACATAGACATTCAATGGGAACACTGTGATTTGCTGAACATTATGCACATCCTGTGACTCTTTCTCCAGTGCACTGAGCTGTTCTGCTTTAGCAGTGGTTCCATGCATTTTCACCACTATCATGCTCTGTCTCTTTCTCTGGAAGCAGTTCTGAGAAGTCTGACTCTAGAATGTTTAATTCATACTTCTAGTTCGTGGAAACCAGCTGTCCACAGGCTCAGAGTATTCTATTCTCAACGCAGGACAATACTTGAAAACCTTTTAGTGCTATACCAGGCACACAGGTTAGCTAGTCTATGTGTGCTGAATCAAGTTATCCATCAGAATCATAATAACTTTATTTTCTGAAAACTGTGGTTTACTTCATTCAGAGACAAATGTAATTTAAAACATTACTACCACTTATGTTGGAACTAGTTACCAGAAGACTGCCACATCTTGATCAGAGATGTTGTTGGTCTAAAACCTCAGACCTGGTGGTCAAACATCTTCTGGGAATCACTTTCTTCCACTTGTTTTTCCTATTGACTGCCAGAATCAAGCCAAACATCATTTCAGAAACACTGCAAAACTCATAGCTCTTGCCAGATTGCTGTCTGTAGGTATGGAAATTGGAACTAGTTGTTATATTTGTGTCTAGTTATTTCATACGAGCAGTGTAGTTGAAAAAAAAAAATATATATCTTGAGATTCACATTCAGGTCGTTTAAAAGAAAACCAACTCAAATGGAGCTGTAGTTTTGCAAGATAAACATTCCCTGACATCTGCCTGGTGGATACATTTGCACCTTCATGTTACTTAAAACATTTCCCTGTACATGCATGAACCCTGCATCAGATGGCCAGTCTATCAAGTTGGTTTAAAAAAATTTGGAAACTGACCTAAGCTATTATACTGATATTCTTCCTTCTCTTTGTTAAATAAAAATCAAATGTGGTATCACTACTGTCTTTATTACGTTACAAGTCAGTCAATTGGATGTTGCATGTAATTAGTACACACTGTTAGGAAACAAAACTAATTGTCCATAAAATGGACAATTGCAGCATGAGTGGAGGTGGGAGAAAACTAGGGAGACAGATTTTCAAGAGAATACCACACTTCTGCTGTCACTTTGGAAATCGATTTTACCAGAATATGACTACACATTTTAGCAAAAACACTTGACAAGTAGCCCAGCAATTACTGTTTTAGCATTATAGCTGAAGTCTCTTTGAAGCTAAACTCTCTGACAAAACAAAGCATCATTTTGGTGTAGATTATGTGTACCTAATGTCATGGGGGGTTCTGCAGATCAATTGGAATTCGGCTCCTTTTGTTCACTGACATCTGCTTGCAGCACATTTTGGCATGATTCCTTGTCTTACATTTACATTGGTCTTGGAAGAAGAACAGATGAGTAATCTTTGAAACCCCCAAAGAAAAACAAATATGTTGATTGGTTTATCTTATTTTGTTTTGCTGTCTGAAAATTTGGGAAGTTAATGGGAGTACTTTATTAAAAATTTCGTAAGTCTTAGTAGAATCGTTATCTTTTGATCGAAATCACAGGTTTAATTTAAAGCCTGTTGGCTTCATACTAGTGACTTTTAGAGGCTTAGTGAGCACCAGACTGGCCCCCAGACTAGCTGTTGGAGAAGCCATTCTATTTCTGTAAGTATTTGCTTTGGTAAATA
This sequence comes from Pampusana beccarii, assembly GCA_013399365.1. Taxonomy (NCBI): domain Eukaryota; kingdom Metazoa; phylum Chordata; class Aves; order Columbiformes; family Columbidae; genus Pampusana; species Pampusana beccarii. Next base: position 374,058 of record VWYH01008155.1, on the reverse strand, counting down.
AATGCACTTTTAAACTCTTCTCAAGTGTTCCCTTGCACAGAAATGGCCTCATGATGAATTTGAGAATAAGACTGGAATGGAGGAAGTGGCACTGGAATATTTGTCTTTCACTACTTCTGAAAAGTAAAAATTTGTGAAACCTCAGACTCAACGGTACACAATGAGATAACCTTTTGATCGCAGGACTAAAATATTCTTCAGAGTTCAGATATAGCCACATCAGGACAGAACCAAGGTCAAATCAAATGTGCAACAGTCAGTGTTAGAGAACAACAAAAGAAAAAGGTTTAGAGGTTATGAGTAGTGAGGCCAGGCTTCATGGGCTGGAAAAAGAACCTGCACAACTCCTCACGTCCCCTGATTTTACACAGGCAGAACCAAGCATTGAACGAATCGACCTGAGGATATCAGCCATATTTGCAAGTGCAAGTCTCACGCGCACAGCTAGATTTGTTTGTTCAACATGTGTTACTCTTAAAAGTGCGGATGCTAAAAAGGCAGTAGTTTCTATACCATAAAATGCCCAGAATATCTGTTTACTGTCTGCTAGACAGCACACTATCACAGGGAAACCGCTAGGAAGGATAGGTCAGAGACACAGTGGGCATAGCAAGGGAATTTGAAGAGCCACACCACATGTGTGGCCTTAAAGATCTGAGAGGAATTTATTGTTGTTTGGACCCATCCTTGTGCAAACTGCACCTAGACCTAGTAAAGAAGTTATGTCTGAAGATAGACTATACATATATTTTTTTTCCTGTAGAATTCCAAGTTTCATTGATTTAACTACAGACCCTCCCACGGTTTTTTCCACTTCTTGGCAGCAAGCAAAATGCTGTCCACTGTCTTGTACTTCTCATACCTAAACACTAGTTCATATCCCCTCTGTTTCCAGAGAAATCCCCGAGCCTCCCATTTGTCTCAGACACTGGCTGCAACATGCCTGCCTTGTTAGCACACTTCCAGATCTTGTGTTTGCCTCTCCCGCCTCCTCCCTCCACTCATTTGACACCAGCTCCTTCCCCGTCCCTCCACATAATCTCTTGCCATCTGTAACAGCCTTCCAGTATCTCTCTGCCTCATCAACTCTCCATCTCTTTTCAGATCTCATCTGCAAACATCTCTTCATTTCCCTACCTGCACCTCTTAATTTCTTTCGCTCTCTTCTCTCTGTTATTTGCCTTTGTCTCTCTTCAATATATTCTACAGGCAGCATCTTTCTGCCACTGTTCGTAATTTATACAATATAATATCCATGGTCTTGTGTTATTCAAATGTGTAAAGCATTTTAGGATACAGTTCACATGAAAGTTGCTATGAAAAATAAAGTTGCATTGCATCATTGATAGACTGCTAGGCTGAGCTTGCTCTGTAGCCATCTCCTCTTTTTCTTTTTCTTTTTTTCTTCTTCTTTTTTTTTCTTTTTTTTTTTCTTTTTCTTTTTTTTTTTTTTTTTTTTTTTTTTTTT
>VWYH01008155.1:348137-372337 GCA_013399365.1 Pampusana beccarii | reverse complement strand
TTTTTCTTTTTTTTCTTTTTCTTCTTTTCCTTTTCCTTTTCCTTTTCCTTTTCCTTTTCCTTTTCCTTTTCCTTTTCCTTTTCCTTTTCCTTTTCCTTTCTGGAGGGTAGTGATCAATGGCTAAAGGTTCAGATAGATTTTGGTGACAAATGGTGTGCCTCAAGTGTCTGTACTGGGACCAGTACTGGTTAATATCTTCAACAATTACATAGGCAGTGGGATCATGTGCACAGTTAGCAAATTTACAGATGACACCAAGCTGAGTGATGTGGCTGATAGGCCTGAGGGACAGGATGTCATCCAGAGGGACCTGGACAAGCTTGACAAGAGGGCCCATGTGAACCTCATGAGGTTCAACAAGGCCAAGTTCAAGGTCCTGTACCTGTGTGGCACCTGCCCCCAGTATCAATACGGGTTGGGGAATGAAGAGATTAAGAGCGGCCCTGCAGAGAAGGGCTTGGGGATACTGGTGGATGGAAAGACTGGACATAAGCCGGCAATGTGCACTTGCAGCCCAGAAAGCCAATCGTATCCTGGGCTGTATGAAAAGAAGTATGGCTAGCAGGTCAAGGAAGGTGATTCTGCCCCTCTACTCTGCTCTGGTGAGACCCTGCGTGAAGTACCGTGTTCAGTTCTGGGATCCTCAGAACAGGAAAGACATGGACCTGTTGGAGCAGGTCCAAACAAGGGACACAAAAATGATCAGAGGGATGGATGGAACATCTATTCTATCAGGAAAGGCTCAGAGAGCTGGGTTTGTTCAACCTGGAGAAGAAAAGGCTCTGGGGAGACCTTATTGCAGCCTTTCAGTACTTGAAGGGGCTTATAAGAAAGATGGGGACAGAATTTTTAGCAGGGCCTGTTGTGATAGGACAAGGGATAGTAGTTTTAAACTGAAAGAGGGTAGTTATACATTGGACACAAGGAAAGAATTTTTTACTATGAGGATGGTGAAACACTATAACAGGTTGCCCAAAGAGGTGATAGATGCCCTATACCTGGAAACATTCAAGGCCAAGCTGAATGGGGCTTTGAGCAACCTGATCTAGTTGAAGATGTCATTGCTCATTCCAGGGGGGCTGGACTAGATGACCTTTGAAGGTGTTTTCCAATGCAAAATCTTTTATGACTGTATGATTCTAGTCAAGAAAACTTAGTTGGTTCTTACTCCTCTATTGCTCCTCTACCTTTGGACTGCTAGAGCCCATCACTTTCCCCAGAAATGTGTTTTATCCCAGTCCAGAGAATGTACCTTCTCTTATCTGAACAGTGATGGCTTCACATAGATGAATATGTGTGATAGGCAGGGTCCAGGCCACCTCAAAAAAAGGATGAAACTTCGAAGCAGAGGTCACCAGAAGAAAATGGGAACAATAATTTAATGCAGTTCTCAGACTTTTATGGCCTTGGAGAATCAAAGTGCATAGTCACACTCCTGGACATAGAGAATGAAGAAAGCAGCAGTAGGCTGTGACAGTAAGATTTGTTAACTTGCAGATATACCAGCTTCACAGACCTAATGTGAATGAGCTAGCAGGTTGGGCTGCAAAAAAAAAAAAGCGCTAAGGAAAGGTGAGAAATACAAGTCTCTTCCTCCTTCCTGAAGGTCATGTTTGGGGAGCACAGCGGAGGTGTCAGTGTCTCCAGACCACAACAGTCACTTGGCAGATTTCACATCCAGAGTATTGGCCAAAAACTCTACAGTCACTTTGTTGCCCACAGCAGTGCCAGGCCTTTAATAAGTTGGCAAAGGGTCTTACAGAAAGGGAGAAAGTTCCAGGTGGGAATGAAACTTGGGAATGAATCTTGTCCTTCTGGTCAACTGAACAACCCAGCTGGATAATTACAAAGCAACAGCAAAGGCAGTCAGGCAGAATAATTTAAAATTATATCTTAAATTTATTCTTTTCATTTCCCATCCAATTCTTTCATCATGAATTACATAAATATGAATATAAGTCATCAATTAGAGTACAAGATCTTAAAAGTCTTTCATCAAATTCTCATTTTGAGTCTCCATTTTAATTTTGCGTTTCCATTTCGCTCTCATGGGCTTTTTATTTTTTTTGTCATTTTGCTTGCAATTGCCTGCACAAAACTTATTTATATGTTTAATTTACTTTATGATTACAGGTACATTCTCATACTTTCTGGTAATTATCATTGGAGCAGAATGTGAATGGCATAGGTAATGATGGCATGTCTCAAAAAAAGAGTCTGCATTTCTCTCCTTTCCCTGAGAAACGATGTACAGCTTTTCTCAAAGCTTCACAATGAAAAGGGTGTAAGGTCACATTAGTCTAGAGGCCAGTTGTTGCTGTAGGTTGTAAGTCAAGTCCTCAGCTGGGGCAAGTAATTTTAACTTTGGGTTACTGTGAGTTATAATGTCTGAAGTTCTGCTGCCTTATTTTTATGTACTGCCTTTCCTGCACTATTAATATTACAGAATATTTTATGGACACGTTTATGTTCTGCAGGTAAACGAGATTTTCTGAGATGCTCAGGGAAACAAAACAAAACAAAACAAAACAAAAAACAACAAAAACCAAACCACAACACAAAACAAAACAAAATAAAACCAAACCAAAAAACCTCATCAAGGTAATATTTATGGATAGGAGAATGTAGGAGTAAAGGGTAAAAGGGCCAAATTGCAGCCAAACAGAATATCTGAGCAAAATATGGTCTGAGATTAATTGTTTTAATGTAAAGAAGGTTAAGAGTTAACCCACTATGAAAATTGTGTCCTCAGCCAAGGGGTGGAGAAAACAGCACCACTAGCTATACCTGGTGGCTGCTAGAGAGCAGCATGAGACAAGGCAGCAGGTAGGGAAACAGAGGGGAAAAGAAGTCTGATATTAAGGAGTCCAGGATTTGTAGATCAAATACGAACTCATCTGAGATAAATGAGAGACATCTCAGTGTCTTGTCCAGTACTGGATCCAGATCTGGCAGAGCTGCCCCATTTGCTACAGGCAGCAGGTGTCCTAACTGCAGTCAATACTAGACTGCTGCTACAGGAGGGGCCCAACTGAATTCCAGTTTAGAAGAACTGCCTTCAATAAAATCAGATGGGTTTTCTTTCCCAGTTAGGTTATACATTTAACAAAGGAAAGAGCAGTAAGAGCAAATTGTCTGGTATTTGTATCCAATGTTGCTTGGAATAAATCAAGAAAAGGTCCTCGTTTATACCTTCAGACAAAGCACAGCCTAATGAGTGCTACAACTTCTGAATTTGCATTCAAGGACAACGAAGATAGATTTTTTTTAACAATCATGTATGAGAAGTTGTGATGCAACAAATAAGAAATCAGGCTACACAATGGCTTGTTACAGATGAATTGCTGCGAGGACAAATTATTAGATGACATTTAACCTATCCTGACATTGTTTTTGCCCTTAGAACATCACATAATTAAATGTGAATTTATTTTGACAAGCCAGATGGTCCTGTGGTTGTTGCACAGGAGTCATGACACACCAGATCTATTCCTGGCTCTGACACTTATCTGCTCTACAACCTTTGCAAATCACTTAACCTCTTCACATCTCCAAATTCTGTTTTTAATACCAAAAGAATAATGTGTTTTTCACTGTGCAATGGCTTTGTACATTTCAGTGCATTAAGATCACTAGCTGTTTAACAATTAATGAGAGGACAATGGACTTAAGTTTGTGGAACTACATAATCAGCTGACATTACCTGGTCCACATCTCCTGACTTAAATGGTCTCTGACTAATTCATACTCTCTAAGGATTTGCCTTACTTTGTGCTCTCATTTAATTTGTAGTCTGAATATTTCACTGGTTGCATTTTCGATTAAGGTCCCATTCTATTACAGTGTTGTTAATAAACTATTAATGAATTTATTAAAGGGTAATAAATTGTTATGAAGTCATACAAGTCATTGACTTGCTCATTATCATTGCTAATGGATACCTCACATTTCAGCAATGTGATTCCAAGGTATTTTATTAAAAATAGTTATCGCTATGTCAGTTTTTATCAGTAGCCTTCAAAATGTTTTAGAAAGTAACATGCATGTTTTTATACAAGTATAGGGGCTGAACTTTAACATGATTCTTTGACTAAAAAGATGATCATACTTCACACTTAACTTTTTTTAGTTAATACTTTGAATTAAATTTCAGATTAAGTATATTGGTAGATACGATTGAGATTTGTTTTTTATCAGAGAGGAAACAAATATCTCATCTTTATAAAGATTTTATTTCTAATTGCTCTCTATCTCAACCTTGAAGAAACAGTCGCAATCTGAAAATAATCAAGAACTATATAAGAAAAAAGAAAAGCTTTAACTCTAGTAAAATACATTTTTAGCAACTTTTCTCACTTGTGTGCCTTTTTTTTAATAGTAGTTAACTTAAAATTTTGAAATTAGAAGCAATTTTAATCTCTTCCCAACATTCAGTTTTTTATTAAATACTTCTACACCTTTGAAACCTACGGGATTTTTTTCCCCTTCCATTTATCGGAACCGAGAAAACATCAAAACCTACTCTTCCACATTTCTCATGTTTTCCAAGAAATACCAGACGTACCAGGAAATTACCAAAATCTGTATTTAGTAACAAACTACTGTTACTATAGTCAACATTTGCTGAATAACAGATGTGCAAAGTGACTGATTTTTATAGAAGGAACTCTGGACAAAAAGCAGTAACCATTACATGATGCAAGTACACCACTTGACTAAAAATTCTCTCCATTCCTTCATACTTTACTTTCCCTGGAAACGTGGGCTCAGGGATATTCCTTAGGCTTACATAAATGTAATCCTTTCAATCAGACTTAATATACAAACATGTCAGAAAGAACTGAGAGACTTGTATCCTTCTTTACTCCTCCTCTCATCTTCATCTCCTACATTTCTATAATTTTTACATATTTTAGCATTCTGTTGCACATTTACAAATGACTCCTTTGATCTACAGACTTCATCAAATGACCTAACATCACTCCAGCAATAAATGAGTCCTTCAAAGTATTCTGTGTTAGTTTATCTGCAGCCCTTTTATTAAAGATGTATAGACTGCAAAGCAGAGGCAACTACTGTTTTTCCCATGTTTTGCTGGTGTTGGAACTTTCATTTTTCAATTTCAAAAATAATAATTTGCATATTTAATTATTTGCTTCTATAAACTTAACTTTCAATGCCATTGCGCCTACATCTGGAACCTGAGTTCTCTGAGGCATGCAATTAATTGTTAACACTTTTCTCTTAAACACTTTTTTTGTTGAGTTGTTTACTTGTTAATAGATAATGGTGTTATGGATGTGTCTTTTGCATACCAAATAGCAAAACCAAAGTTGACACTTTCTGCAAATACTTCCTGCCTTCCCGGTGCTATGGATACTTCCTTCAACCTCTTTAATAACAAAGTCAGGTTTTAATATATCTTTTTAAATAAAGGAATGCAAAGTCTGAGCAAAATACAGTACAGCATCGCTGATACATATACCTACAAGAACATAGCTCAGTTTATACCATATTGGATTATAATTGGCTAGTGGGACTTAAACTTGATAGAAATTGACAGGGTCAGTATCAGATTAGATATTCCTATCAGAAATCTCTACTTCGTCAAGTAGACAGATGGCTACAATTCTACAGGGGCCTCAAGATGTAAAATTGATATATAACATCCCCATGAATCCAGTTTTAACAGCCTCATATAAAACTCCTGGAAGGGAGTCTTTTCATTGGCACTACCAGGCTTTCAATCAACATGCTCACACCTCTAGAGAGCATTCATTTACCCTGGACATACTAATAATGAGTCACTACACTAGATCACTGGCACTGAGCCCAGGCAGCAACATTTGGCTCTAGAACCAAATTTACTTCAGGCTGGCAGATGTGTAGATCTGGAGTTTTGACTCAGAGTCCTACTTGAAATATTATTCTTTCTTATCACCTAGCTGCAACTTAAAATTATTAAAAGATGGCAATCCCATGGCCTCACTGACCTTCAACAGCTATGCAATAGCACATGATTCTAGAAACTCTGAGATACTCCTTCTCACACATGACTTCTCCAACACAACACCCACATGGAGTCTCCCACCGTTTCAGCAGTGTGGGCATTATTCAATGTTATGTTCTTTCACAGAATTCTCCTGGCATCTCAAAAGCCTTTCTCAAAGGCATGCCTTTTATGTTATACTTTGTTAAAGTAACCATGTGTTTTTGTTCCCCACCAACAGTGGCAACAACCCCACTTTCCCAGGGAAAGCTAAAAGATTTGTAAAAAAGATGTGCTTTGGTGATCCTAGGTATGTTTCAGCAGGTAGAAGAAGAGGGGGTCTTCCTAGGGCTCTGAATGCTGTTTGGTTATTCTACACAGTTCTGTATTGGAGCTGGTTGTAGGCTGTATAAACAGCATCCAAATTATTAGATCTATTTATTAATATTAGAAGTTTCTCTGTCCAGTCACATTTGCTTCTCTTGTCCTTCATGAATTTCGCATGGATGCCTGAGGCCTAGTTGTGCATCACTTGAATACCCATCCAAACATGAAAACTAGGATCTTTCTGCACAAACAAAAGTGCTCAGTCTCCTATTTCCTATTTGTTTCACATTACTTGTCAATTGCAAAATGTTCACTAATTCAATCAGGGAGAAGAAACCTTGCCATGTGACTTAACTACTCACCCCCCGTGAGCAACAAACTGTATGCAAATAGAGACAACTTTGTGTGGAGAAGCCATATGCTGAAATTTACTGCTAGGAATTATTTGATGAGAGCTGTGACTAACAGGCACTTGCAGTTTGCTTCCCACACACACCCAGGGGTAATATCTGTAGAATGAATACTTTTGACCAGCTTTTCTCATAGTATAACTAGATTTACGATAATATTTCATATGGAAAGATTCTTTAAAATCTCAAGTAGGAGATATATAGATATAGATATAGATATGGATATAGATGATATATATACAGATAGATATACACACCCTATATGTATATATAATGTATTCAGCTAGTTTTCTTGGTGGCTTTATTGCTGTGAAGATGTTAATAAAATTCCAAGAAAAAGTTTGCAACAACATCCTGAACAAAGAAGACTAAACATGGTGATATTGCTGAAAAGGTTGTTTAAATTTTAAGTCCTCCTGGTATGAACAATACTCTGGGATTAAAAATAAAGAGGTTGGTTTTATTATGTTCTAAATTATATCTATGCAAAACAAAGGAATAAGAATGTGAATGAACTCATCATGATCTGAAAATAAAACTGTTTATTACCTGTGTTTGGAAACATATCTGAAAAGTGATCCTTTGCTGCAAAACTAAAAAAATCAAGTGTCTTTTTGCATGACTATGGATGAGAACCTGACCCTATATAAATCAATGACAGTTTTGCAATTCACATTAACAGAGCCGGGATTTGACCCTCTGACTACAAAGTCATAAAAAGTTCTTATGGGTTTGTAATAGTATTGCTGTATGGTAAATTTTCTGCCTACCTGCAAAAACAAGGAAAAAAAAAGGGGGCAAAGGTGGGGAGCAGGGAACCCCTCATGATTATTTTAAATTATTTTTCTAGCAATTCAACATTTTTTTTTTTCTCTGAACAGAATGTACCCCCCCTTCACTTTAATTTCTGGGTATGTTTTGTATATAGGCAGGAATCACCTCTCTCACATACTTCCTGCATTGTGGACCCTGTTTCCCTCTCTGTACAGGAAGTAATGACATGAAAGCAAGTGTAAGAAAAAGGTTGACTTCTGTTGTCTGGTGCCAACACACAGAACTATCCCAACTTGTTATCTTTTGAAGATATTATAAGAACGTACTAAACTTTCAGCAGTACATAAATTTTCATTTTTATTAAATCTTTGAACATTTGTTCTTCTTTCTGATTGTTTGTGGTCACTTCAAATATATGGTGCTGTTTTTCCTGCATATTTAAAAGAATTGAACTTTTATGAAGATGCAAAGCGAAAGAATTTTCAAAAAGGTAAATGTAAAGTCTCATTGTACAAGCCTGCACGTTGGCTATTATTTTCATGAGCCTGCATGAGACATTTGGGTTTGGCAAAAATGTTCTCACAAATTGAAGTAACAGTGGAACAATTAAGAAGAATCTAAACCAGAATCAAACGTGTCTTAGGAAATATTTTGAACTTATATAAAATATTTCATTTGGCAAGTATCCAGCACTTACTACAATCTTCTCAGACCGAAGGCCATGATTCTCTCTTCACTTATATCAGCACTAACTGAGGATAATTACCTTAAAATGCATTGAGCTACCCTAGTACAAAGGCAGTGTAACTGGCATTGAAATCAAGCTCTGTAGATTTATGTTCATTCTTTGATAATAGAATTGCTTGATCTTCTTTTAATTTCTAGTTCTGTTTTCAGAGATGGAAGAAAACGACCCAATGTGTTTCCTCAGACACACAGCTACAAGCTTCTTAAATTGATCTCCACTTTGGTACAAGCTTCAGAAGCTTTACCCTCATTTAGCAGAGAATTCTCAACATGGCCTTGGGAACATTCAGTATCTGCCTCAATTAAATTAATCCTCTGGGAGATAAGTATTCAACATCTTAGAAGAGATTTTTTTTTAAGAGAAAGATTTTATTGTCTATCGTAGTCTTTGTGTAAGTTCGCTTAACAGAGAGTTGCCTAGAAGCCACTTTGACACGACATTTCGTACAGGTGCTGATGCATTTTCTGGAATTAATGGGAAACTGCTGTGCATTTATAGAACAGTTTCTTCCAGTGTGTCCTAGTCACAGCTGTGTATGTTCATGTCACGAGTAATTATGCAGGCACAGGGGGCGTGTATAACATCTTTATTCCTTTTAAGCAACAGTCGCTTTTCCAGTTCCCTCCCATTGTTTCCTCAGGAGGTGGCACGGAAGTTTCTGATAGCACATCTGATTAAGTAAAGCAGAAATTAGTTAAGACCCATCTAGCTCCTTGAAATTAAAGCACATCCCTCCTAGGGAAGAGACCACATGTTTTTCCTAGAGCTGGTCATGACTGCAATTTCTGATTCTTAAAAAACCTCCTGAGCGCTTCTGATCTGTGTGTGCAAAGGCCAAGTTTGCTGGACTGATGTGAGATGTATGGTGAGGATCAATCACTCAAACAACGGCTGTTGATACTGTCTTCTCAAGTAGTGACAAAGAAAGGCTTTTTAGAACAGATTTTAGGTGTATTGTAGCTGGAGCCATCAGTTTCCAAACTGAAGCTGTCATACCTGCTCCATTACCTAGACCTGCTCCATTACCTAGACCTGCTCTGGGGGTCTGGGCAGTAGCTTTCTTCCCTGGGAGGGTTGGCACCCACTCACCCCTACCACTTACAGTTCATCCATCAAAGATACATCACTGGGAGCTGCAGTCCTTCAGGAGAACCTGTGGCTGGTTGAAGCTTTTTTTTTTTTTGCAGGCTGACTTCTGGACCTAGAAAATCACTGTTTGTACCTCAACATTTTAAAGACGCCTGCTAACACAGAAGGAGAAGGCCATAGGTTGTGAAGTTCTGTTTAGTGGAGTAATTTCAGCTTCACCATGGTGAGAGAAATTAAAGCAAAGATGATACCTCAGATATGGAAACCCTTTTCCTCTTCAGTAATCCAATACTCAGACTTTTCACTCACCTTGAGAGGCTATACCCTTTGGGTTTTAGCCAGAAGCAAAAGGGTTAGTGCTGATTAGGTACAATTAAGCACTATTTTAGTCTGGACACTCTAAAATAAGTGCTCTATAGAATTTTTTTTTTTTCTTTTAGCTTTTTTCTTTTTTTTTTTTTTCTTCTTTTACATCTGTGCACTCCATGGGAGATGAACAATAGGTAATCTAGAGCACTCCTAATCTATAGCTGTTCCAATGAGTGGGATCATTCTACCTCATAAGCGTGGACTTCCATAGGCCTTTCTGACTAGTAAGATCAGTAGGGATGAGCCTATTGGCACATGAAGAAGCATTGTTATTAAGGATAGATTTTAACCTCTCTCCTTCAGTCACCCAAGCTGTTACAATATCTGAAGTGTAGAGCAGTATGTTTTTAAGAGGAATGAAGATAGCACAAAGAAAATTAATCCAGAAATATCTGGCATACCTAGTAGCATTTATAAACAGGGAGAGCAAGTTGTTCATAAAAGTCGAAGTGAGTGTCCCACTACAGCTGCAACAATGCTCCAGTCGTTGCATCCTCACTCCTTCTTCCTTTCACCTTAAGGAGAAAGTTCATACTGTCTGCACTGCTTTCCCATGGGTATATTTAATTTCTTATGAAAATCACAAGGATGCAACTCGAAGTAAGATCCAGTAATTTCTCACATTAGAAATGGACACCGCAGACATCCTGTAAAAGGCATTGGGTTTTATCTCATGAGAAAATATATGTAGCTCATTCTGTGTCCTTTTAAAAACGTTGAATTTCTAATAAGGTTAGAATGTATAGTGACAAATCAGACTGTTGATTTTAGGTGGGGTTTTGCTCTATTTTAAAAGCAACTGGGTGCTTGAATTAGTACCATTTATCCACTTAATTACTATAGATTTCCCTGCCCTCTAGTATATAAGAACAAACATAAATTCTTAGGAGTTTCAGGGTGAGGAGTGCTCTTTTCCTCATCCATAAGGGTGGACTTTTTACTGGAATTGCATATGTTGACATGGATGGTGTTATTAATGTTATTGTTGTTATTATTGTTATTAATAACCTAAAAACCAAACCATAATACTTCAGCAGAAAAATATCAATGCAGGGAAAATGTTCCATATGCCAGTGTATAAATAGATCTGGCAGACAACATAACAATAGCTCTGCTGCTGCTCTCTCAGAGCTGGGCTGATCCTAATAAAAACAACGGGTGATTGTTTCTTGCTGTCTTTCACTGTAGATGAGAGGGAACCATTGTAATGACACCGCCTATTAAAAAGGATGTAACTCAGTGAGGTAAACAGTAATTATATGACAAAAAGAACAGACTGAGTAGGTTTGAACATGTTCACAAATAGGTTGGCTCTGTTGGAAAGTGGTGGTGAGTTCTGCCTCTGCCCCCTGAAAACTTACAAGGAAGCACAGAGTATGTTATCACTGCAAGTGGATGCTGCCCTGTGCTGTGCTGTTAATCCCAGAATTACCACTTTCTGTGAGCAATGTCTGTAGGAACCATATCCTTGCTCGGTGCACCAATATTTGGATGTTTTGATGTTGAATTGCCTTGCAGCTGCCACCTAAAGGTTGCATGGGCTGCCTAGCAATGGTAAACTTCTATTAAAGGCAGCACACCTGCACTAGCAAGAGCAGGGAAAAAATACAGTTGTTAGCACCGGCAACAATTTACCTGTTGACCGTGATCCCCAGGGCAAATGTGATTCCATGCTTTGCTATTTTGCTTTGCTATTTTGAGAAGATGTGTGTCCTAAAATCTTAAAATAAGGAGCAAATATCACTTACCTGGTTTCCCTGCCCTGTACAGTGGAGATGCCAATATTAGCTGCAATTACTGAACTCTGGCAGAATAAATTTACTCCTATTACCACAGTTCTTTGAAACCATGCTTGAAGCTGCTTCCATGGAAGACAGGTGCTCAAATAAAGGATGAACAGGTTAAAATACTACTCATCAAAGAGGTCTTCCAAACTCACTGCATTGAGGGAAGAGGTAGGATAAATCTTGTAACAGACAACAGGGAATAAGTGTTTAGGACACAAAAAATACGTCAGGTAAGAAAAATTCCACATCCATGTTCATCACACAGTATAAGAGAAACTGAATCTGCTCTGTGACCTCAGAACCAAGGCAGATCAAAAGATGTCAGTTAGCTGATCACTGTAAAAATAAAGAGGGCAAACACACTTCACATTTAGCTTAAGCTAATGTGTATTCTCTTTCTCCTGGAAATGGATTATATCAAAATAGCAACTGTTCTTGAGCTCTTTTCTTTTTTTTTTTTTTTCTTTGTTGGGTATTAACTACCTATATCCTAAGAGTTATGAACAAAGATAAAATATTTTCATTCTGTGGTAATGACTCTGATTACACCATGCAGGGAAACGTGTAACAGGCAGTATTTGTACGATTTAGTGAAGACAAATATTTATCTTCCATAAAGGTGTTTGGCTAAGCAGATCATATGCTCATTACACAAATCACATCTGGGTTCTGCTTCTCCATCTACCATTTTGCCTGTTGCGGAATCAGAGTGCCAGCTTTGAGCTGTGCTTTCCTACCTGTCAAAGACTGGAGTACTAACATATCTATTTTTTTCCGCTGTCCTCTTCCTGAAAGGCTGACTTCTTAGATTCACAAACTGGTGTTTTGACGCAACTCTCAGGATGTAACACCTTTTTTTTTCCAGTGTTCTCCTCTTTACGGTGCAAAACAAAAACAAATTTTGAAACACTGGTAGGCATCACCAAATGAAATTGACATTCTCCAGCCAGCTCTGATTTCCACAGTAGGCTCACACATGACTGTTACTTAGTCCTTTCTGAATTAATCTAAATGTGACTCCCTATGCAGCCATTACTACATGAGCTGCCACACACTGTTAGTGTGTCCTCAAATGGCTTCAGTGCTTTTTACTGGACAAACAACAGTCAAATAATAACTGTATTTCTGCTAGATATTAAAAATGAAGTTCTACTAAGAATAAATAGGAAATAGTGAATCCATCCACCCTCCTGCTCATGGTTACTTCTCCTGAAAAAACTCACGTATCCTACCCAAAGTCTGGACAATCTAAGCCCAGGGGTCTAAAGTACATCAGCAGATATCTAGAGATCAGAAGTTTCTCACCATAGTGTGGGCACTACGGCTGGCCTAGTGTTGTGGTTTAACCCTGGCAAGCAGCTAAGGACCCACACAGTCATTTGCTTGCTCCCCCCACCGGTGGAATGGGGGAGAGAATCAGAAGGATGAAAGTGAGAAAATTTGTAGGTTGAGACAAAGACAGTTTAATAAGTTAAATAAATAAATAAATAAAGTGATGGGAAAACTCAGCTGCTCAACACCAGTCAACTGATGCCCAACCGGTCCCCAAGCAACTATAGCATTGACAAACTTTCCCTCCTCTGCCAGTTTGTACTGCTGAGCATGACATCACACGGTATGGGATATTCCTTTCGTCAGTTGGAATCAACTGTCCCAGCTGTCAGCTGTGTCCTCTCCCAGTTTCTTGCCCACCCTCAGCCTGCTCTGGCAGAGCACTGTGAAAGCAGAAAAGGCCTCGACACTGTGTAAAGCACTGCTTGACAATAACTAAAACATCAGTGTGTTATCAAGACTGCTGTCATCATAAATTCAAAACATAGCAACATATAAGCTACCATAAGAAAATTAACTCTATTCTAGACAAAACCAATACAGCTAGCTACCAACAATATGGACAGAAACTGAAGTTATCAGCAAAAAGCCCCAAATCACCTTGCCCACAGACACACACATTGGCTGAAACTTAATCTAGTGGTGTATAGCCAGTAAGACAGAGCATAAAGAGTCACTCTTCTTCTGGATTCTTGGTAGTCAATTTACACAGTTGCCTACTGACTAAACTATCCTCTATGAATCTTGGGTCTTCAACCTCTGCAGGAAGATCCAAGTAGCTGGCTCAGGGCTGTGAAGTCTACAAGTTAATGTGGTAAGAATCTGTTCATGTTGCAGGGCCAGACCTAGCTGCTTAGCCTTCAAAGGCCCAGAGGTTGGCTTGGGATGATGAAAAGACGGTTTCTGTTCTCTCTCTTCTGTGTATGTTTCCCTGTTTATCAATATTGCCTGGAAATGAAGTGATTTTCATCTTTGTTCTCCAGCATGTTGTGTTTAGGCTCAGCTCACATAACAACTTGTACTAAAAATGGGATTGATATAAGGAACACTGTTCTAGGCATTGTCCTTTTCATAAAATCATGCTCAGTGTAGACCAGAAGTGGAAATCTCCGTCAGAAAGGGCCATTAGAGAATTACACAAAATCTGTAAAATATGCTGATGTTCACAAATACATTAATATAGGAAAGACTCTGGGGGATGGGGAGAGAGTGGGGAGAAGCTGGGCAAAAACAAAGAAAACAAACCAACCAACCAACCAACCAAGACAAACCACTATACATCACAGATAAAAAAGTATGTTAATTCTCTGATGCATTTTTTTCTTTGATGTTAAAGAACGACCCAAACCACATTATCTATATTTCCAGTTACTGGTATAGTTGATGGGCCTGATTCCATGAAACACCACTACAGAGATGTAATATTAATTATAAATTTGAATCTAACCCTGTTTCATTAGTATTTAGGCACATATATTTTAGCTTTGTTGGATCAGAGACATGAGTAGGAGGAATAATCCATTAAATGAAATAGTTACACGGCTGGTTGTTGCTCTCAATAATTTGCGCTTAACACCTTTTCCACATGTACCTTTCCACATGTGACTTGAAAGACTTTAATTAGCAATATTTCATAACACTCCTTTGAGGAAGATAATCACTGTAGTAATTTTTTAGATCAGAAAAGGAAGCCAAGATAGATTGTAGTCTATATTGCTGTTCATTGCTTCAATTTTTTGAGAACTAACTTGAAATACCAAAGCCCTGGTTCTCAGTGATAGCTCCTCTGCACAGCAGCCACACATGTTAAACATTCAGCAGTTCAGCCAGAGTGGCCTTGTGTTTGGAGAACAAGTGTTGTATACACGTACTTGAAGGAACTGTTTTGAAAACTCGTGTTTAAGTGTTTCATTAAAGCAATAATCCTGACTCCTGAGTTTGTTCTTTAGTCCTTGCAGTCCAGTTGAGAACATAACATCCCTATTCAGGAAAGCAACCTGTTAACCTTTGAACCAATACTTTGGCTGAGATAAAGTTAATTTTCTTCCTAGTAGCTGGTACAGTGCTGTGTTTTGGATTTAGAATGAGAACAATGTTGATAACACACTGATGTTTCAGTTGTTGCTAAGTAGTCAATGACTTTTCAGTTTCTCACACCATGCCAGGTGCACAAGAAGGTGGGAGGGGGCACAGCCAGGACAGCTGACCCAAACTGGCCAAAGGGATATTCCATACCATATGACATCGTGCTCAGTCTATAAAGCTGGGGGAAGAAGACAGAAGGAAGGGATGTTCAGAATGATGGCTTTTGTCTTCCAAAGTAACAATCACACGTGATGGAGCCCTATTTTCTTGGAGATGGCTGAACACCTGCCTGCTGATAGAAAGTGGTGAGTGAATGCCCTCTTTTGCTTTGCTTGTATGTGCAGCTTTTGCTTTACCTATTAAACTGTCTTTATTTCAACCCACAAATTTTCTCACTTTTCCAATTCCTTCCCCCATTTCACCAGGGGGAAACAAGTAAGTGGCTGCGTGAGTTTAGTTGGAAGCTGGGGTTAAACCAGATAATGAGCTGATGTTCTGATTACACCCTTGGGAATCATCATAGAACATCCCCAGGTGTTATCAATAAACAAGTTATCAATAAACACAGACCCTAGGTTTGTCTTTAGTACAGAAATAAGAATGAATAAAACTTCTCCCTCATGGTTTACAAAAGCAGTCTTTTTACTTGGGTCAGTTGCTGTGCACAAATTCAGCTTTAATGGTAGCTATAATATTTCAAAAAGCAGTCATGCAAAATTAAATAGATACAATCAATTAGAATAACACAACAGGCTAGGCAGTTCAGGTAGTCAAATATGGTTGTTCCCTGAAGAGACAAATTAGGAGCAGAATATTAACAATCTCAGTATTTTATTAAGTTTACACCAGGGAGTGACTTTTTCTAATGGTTCTAAAAAACTTTAATGTGAATATTCCAAGTGGCTCATAATGAAACGCAACTAGATTTACTTCAGTATGTTCGTCATTAATGTCAACGAATCTATCTATCTACTCTAGACGAAAAAACAAACATACTTTCTTCTTTCTAGAGGGCTTATACAAAGTTCCACTACATCGTCTGTTGGCTCTAAAAGTGATGCAAGAAGGAATTGCTCTTAGGAAAGGCTATTCAGTTGTTGAAATGTGCATAGTACAGTGAGAAAGAGTAGCAATTGGAGTAATTTGGTTATTGGTGGTAGAAAATACAATGTGATGAAAAGACACTGTTTTGACTTCACAGAAATTCATGCTAATAACTTGGAAGGTGAAAGAACAATTGGAAAGAGGTAGATTTTTCTAATTCTAAATGTTCATACAGGAATCAGGCAACGATGGATACAGGTCTCAATTTCTGTGTAAGATTACCATATGTTGTGAGATATAGTATTGCTGGATCACCAAACAATATTAAAAGTATGCCTGCAAGATACATTTCTAAATTGCTCCAGAGCTCATTCAGTTTGCTGGCTGAGCTTGACTATGGATGATTCATTGCTCTCAATAATTGCAGCAATGTAGAACTTCATCTGAGACCTTTCTCTTTCTAATTTAAAGAGTTATTACAAAGACTGCTTATACTTGATTTAATACCAGATTGAGCTACAGAACTATTGTCATTTCTCCTCAAGAGTCTCTTCCTTTCCACGCAAAGCAATTCAGTCAATGAGCTACTCTACAGGTGTGTAAAAACACATAATTTTAGAATGTACATACTGCCAGCGGGTACATGCATTCTATATCTGCTGTGTCAAACTCCACCAGGAAGTTTTATTGTTGTTTTCATTAATATTAAAATTATTAAACATATTCTATTGTCAGGAAATTACCTAAAGTAATAGAAAGAAGCAAAGAATGTCTTCTTATTGTCATGTTTCACAGGCATATATCACCCTTTCTAGATGGGAATAATGTGCAGTTTTCAACAAAAGACAGAAGTAAATTCTCCAGGGTCCTTAAGAATATACTTAGATTTTTTTTTTTTTTCCTGTAATGATAAGGAAAATGTGGAAAAAAAAAAAAAAACCAACCCAAACATGACAGGGCTTTTAACTTTCATGGAAAGATATTATTGACTACAGTTCAAAACTGCACAGGAAAAAAAAAGGAGTAAGCTATGGAATATATGACAGTAACTGTTAATAATCTTATATTGATTCTCAAATCGAAGTTTGAAAAACTGCAGCTATACAGGTGGTATGTCAGTGCAACATCATTGCAGCTACTGGAAATAAGGAGGGGAAGACTGAGCAACTCCATTTGATGGACGTCATTTTTTTCATTCAAAGAACAAACAGATAATAGAAGTACAATATACTATAGTAAAGACAGTAAGAGTTAAAATTTAACACTCAACTATTAGTAATAAAAGTGTTCACAAATTAGTTCTGACAAACGAACTCCAGCAGCAATTCAGTGTAGTAAATTGAGAAGAGGTTTTGTACTGGGCTGGAAATGATAGAAAATGTGCAGAAAGATGAATACATTAGCAAGTTTGGTGGCTGAACAACAGCACAGTGAATGAAGATCAGTATTGACAAAGTGGTAGATGCTGGACAAGAAAACAATATACATGCTGATATAATTTGCTGAAGTCTTTCTTTTATGAGTGATGTGTGTATAATTCCAGACAGATTAGCAAATATATGTTCAGTGTTCAGTTAAGTAAATAAGGCAGAAGAATCTTAAACAATGACATTTACACTGATTTATGAAATAATATTAGGTAATCATATTCCAACATTATTACAGGCCATCTATCTAAGTGGCGTTGTTTCATCTGGAAGAGTATGTACTATAAAATGACTTTGTTTAAATAAAGGTACTGCTGAGGAGGATCAGAAAGGCAAAAAGAATTGCCATGAAGCATGAAAAATACAGAGACCCTTGGCTTGACAGAGGGTGAAGAAAAAAAATATGGAATCCTTACCGTTAGAGAGCAGGGATATAGGAAAGAATATGGAAATAGTAAAGATCCAGTGAATAATGCCAGTATGTGAACTTGCTGTTCCAAGATGGGAAATTGCTGTTCTTGCTACATCAGGCAAAAAAGGAAAAAAGTGGTGGAGGCCATTAGTTCAGGTAAGAGGCATCAAATTCAAAACTCGTAAGAGAAAATACATTTTTCACAAACTCGATTGAGCTGTAAAACACATAATTCCACTGTAGTTCTCCAAGTCAAGGATGACACCGAGCCTGAAGACTTCACAAGGTTCAAAGAAAAATAGGGCATATCTAGACATACCAGCAATATCCTAAGTTATAGTAGCAAATGTTAAGACAAACAGTAGAAGAGACGACAAAAACCTTTCAGGAGAATTTCTGCAGCTGTAATTCTCTGTGATAAGAAGACTTCTTGGAGGAGGCAGATTATCTCATGTCTAGGGGAGAAACTGTTTTGCTCCTTCTGTAGAAAAACCTGATTCTGGCCACTGTTGCAGAAAGGCTGCTAAATTTGCCAGTCTACAGTTTGAGAATTCTTTACTTTCCTCATGCTGTGAGTCTGAGATACACAAAAACCTTCAAAAGAAATTCCAGCTGTGAAGGAGAGGAAGTGAAAAATTGAGAGACAATGAACATGGAACTCAGTTTAAAGAACAAGGAAATAAAATAAAAGACCTATTTCTAAGGCCCTATCTAAAGAGGACAGTGGAGTGTAATGCAGAAGCTGCCAAGATGGCCCTCAGAGAGCTGACACACTACACAGTACAGCACAATAAGTTAGGAGATACCAGCTCAGGTACTGAAAACAGAGCAGCCATGACAACATGAAGTTTCATCTGAGTCAGTAAGCCCTGCTCTGTCAAAGAGTTAGAGAATATTGTGCCCTAATTGCAGAAGCACCTCTGTCTCTGTTATGCTCGGGACTCCTGGCACTGTGGAGTGCAGATCTTTGGTGAATGCGTCACTTGTGTCACTACCAGAAGAATGTGACATTGTTCCTGACCATAATGAATGATGTCTGTCCCAGCACATATGATAAATGGAACTACTTTCACCTTGATTCAAATCAGCATCTCATTCAGCATAGTTAATGGAATGTTACTGTTAATTTCTGGTTTTAAATTAACTTGTTGTTGTTCTTGTTCTTGTGTTGCTACTATTATGGTTTGAATTCTCATCCAGCTGTGTATATGTGTGGCCATCATGAAGTCAAACCGTATAAACAGGCAATAGTCTTCTCCTGCAAGCATCACTGCTCTAGTAAGTGGCAACAGGCAAAAATATACAACACTTTCAGGAGGAGAAAGACAGAGAAAACAAGCATCCTGTGGGAAAATGCTCACTGGGAACCTAGGAGGTGGGAGTTCCAATTGTCTCTACCCCAAAGAAACTACATTCATTTTCCTGTTTGTATTTTCTGCTAGGATGGATCTGAACTGACTGCAGAAGAAGCTTGTTAAAAAATAGTGTTCAGGAACTCCTATTTTAACAATCCTGTTTCTGGATTTATGTTTTCTGGATGGGTTTCCAAAAAATGTTCACTCCATATGTGTGCTTGAGTGAGTAGTATCAGTACTAGAGAGACTTTGAACAAGCCCTGTGGAAGAATTGGAAGTACAAAGGGGAAGTGCCTACAGAGTTACACTGCAGAAGATCTTGGTTCCTTGGCTTGAAGTACTTAAAGAGCAGTCAGAGTCCTTGACTTCATGCCCAGTGAAGCAGAATTCTAGAGTCTGTTTGTAAAGTAATGTTTTTGGAAAAATATTTCCCACAGAACTATAACCTTCTTTAAAACTCTTCACCAAACCAACACTTCAGCACTCCTCTGGAGTCACTGGAGCTTTCCAAATGAAGCTGCCAAGGGTCTAGCCACCCCAAGAAAAATTTGCATTTGAAATACCTCTTGGTCTTTCCCCAGCTAATCAAAATAAAAAGAAGTGCATGGCCTGCCTGACACCTGACGTCCTACATCCACACACCATCCCTGTGTATAATGTGAGTGAAGTGGATAGGTTTCCAGTGGCTGAGGCTCTCTGCAGAAAAGTTCCACTGACTTGTTTGCAGTAACACAACTATTCACGTAGAGCCTGTACTGGAAGGAACTATTCATAGTCCTGAGCTTCAGGTTACTGTGTTCTTCGGTCTGTGTCAGAGCTCCTCTGCTACTTTTAAAGGACACGAGGAAATCTTCCTCATTTCTAGCCACTGACTAACGCGTACATGCAATGCACAGAAGCAGCCCTCTCCAGCTGGCTGCAGGGAGTCATCTTCCAAGGAGCAAAGCACTAAAAGAAACAGACGTGACCTCAAAGAACATCACACCAGATGTGCAGCTGGTTATTCCTTTGCGTTTGCCTAAACAGCTGCAAACACACATGCGAGCAACTCCCGTATTCGCAAAGTTGTGTGTATGCGTGCACAGACTGACGGACACACGGACACACGCCCGGCGACGGGCCGGCCGCTCTCCAGGGTGCTGCAGGCGGTGGCTCCGAGCTTCTCGGGTGGCTTCCGTGGCTCTGCTCATTGAAGGGTTTTCCTATTTTCTCTCGATCAGAGAGACTTCAGGCTATAAACCCCTGAGTCTGAGGTCAAGGAGGGTCTGTGCTTCTATGGTCAAAGTCAAGTAAAACTTTTATGTGGAAATAACCCACTCCAGACACACACATACAATTTAGAGAGGATTTTATTTGACTCCTGGCCTTTTAATAGCGTTGTGCCACAGCTATAAAACATAACTGGCTACAAACACAATCGTACCACTGCTTGCCCCCTTGCTAATGTTTTTTAACTTCCATATCATATAAATTGAGGCCATATACTTCCTTCTTGTTTTCTTGCTCCTGAAAGTCACTTTTCTGTCTGTACTCTGAAGTATGTCTGACAGCCTTGAATACATACTATACCGTCATTTTCATTAGCTGTCTTTCCACACCTGGACAAAGGTGACACCCTTTCTCAGCAAATATATAATATGCATATTCTTCCAAAACTGTTTTCAGAATTGCCAACCTATATACTTACTCACTCGCCTGCGATGCTGCAACACTGGCAAAGAACAATTTTTACTACACAAAAAAACAACAACAACCAACCAAACAAACAAAAAATCAGATCTGCAATTTATAGGACTTTATTGATAGGCAAAGTACGTACATGTTTACATTAAAAAAGTGCCCCCTCAGCTTTGCTGTGCCCAGCAGGATGCTCTTCCAGATACTATGTTTATCCTTAATGAAACAGTAGATTTGATTTTCCAGTTCGCCACCTAGCTGCTCTGCATGGGAGGGGATCGGTTTGGCTTTGAAAATTAGACTCTGAGCCCTGTCTAAACCTGCTGGGAATTTCCATTTTATCAGTATAGTCTGTTTTGAATAATCCTGAGTATGTTGGCCTTTGAGGCTCAAAGCGGCCACAAAAACACCGTTGTCATGCCAGGGAAAGTGAAAGAAAAGCTCAGTGATTTTCTCTTAGTCTGGCAGTGCTTTGTGTTGCTGGTGGGTGAAAAAAAACCACCTCCTTGCTAGCTGTGCTGGTGTGCTCAGAGGTTTCAACCTGGAAGGAGAAACTGAGGTGCTCTCCGCTCCCTAGCACTAGCAAGATCCGAGTTGCGATATGTCAACGTCTCAGTGGCTTCCTCTGGCAGATTTAACTGTGCTTTGTAACGGTCCTATGGATGCACTGCACTAGACAGAGTTAAGTGATTACATGCCCTTTTCTGTTAAAGGTTTGACTATCAGTTTATTTAACTCATTTAATTTCCGCTGGTAAGTGGATATTAGCAATTTATTTGCATGGAGTCTGGCTCGCCATTGCCTAGGTTTGGATTTGTTCTTTCCTTCCTTGCTCTCTGCAGTACGCACCATCAGGGTGATTTGCTGTTCCGTTATCCCATTCTCGCAGGATTTTCCCATCATCTGTCAAACGCCTGCCTCACCCGTGTGCAAAATCTTTAAAATCAGCTGTCCGTTGCAATGCTGGAGGTGAATGAGTGTGGAAGCCCCAGAGAGTGCTAAATAGCAGCAGATCAGCATGACTGGTGGTGGCCAGCACAGCCTGCAGCTGAGGTGTGATAGGCAGGGACCGGGAGCAGCAGTCCCAGGGGACTGTGCTGGTCCCTGTGGGGAGGGATGTGTCCAGCTCAGCTGGGTGAGGGCAACTACCTCTTTGTCTTACTTTGCACCTTATTTATCAGCCCTGCTCTAAATAACAGGTCTGTTCCTGCTTGGCCCATTTGCAGGAGTCTCTGCTTCCGAGGAGAAATTAGGGCTTCTCCCTGCTCTTCCCAGTCCCATTGGCCTAAAACCAGTAGCAAATACTCCAAGCACCCTGAATAACCATGGCTCTTGGAGCTACTTCTTTCCCTTGGGAGGTGACTTTGTCAGCCCATGGTAGGGACTGGGGAGTGAACCAAACCTCCAAAGGGAAATCAAGTATTTTATTTTGCAGAGCTGGCTGTCTCCTGGGCTTGCTCTCTGAGTCCCCTGAGACAACAATCTTCCGGCCAGGGAAGTCGGTCACCTAAGCCATGACAAATGGGTTGGGAGGGAGCTGAGCCATTGGCATCCCCTCCACCGGGAACCTGCATGTCTAAGCATGCTCTCTCCCTCCTTCCCTCCTCCTAGGAAATGAGGCAAGTCAGAAACAACAAGCGAGGGGAACCAGGCTACTTTTCTTGATCATCCTTCTCCATCTGGGGATAGAAAGGAGATAGCAGAAAAGATGCTCTCCTCTACCCTTGCTCTGGGTGGATATGAGTGCCTCTGGGAGAGGGAAACTGGCAGTTTTGCCTGCGCTTTTGTCCTTTCCTTATACCCTTCTTGGTCCCAGCCCTGTGGCAAAGGGGTGAAGCAGGCATAGAAAGGCGCTGAGGAGGGAGAAGTAGGTGCCATGGAAGTACGGGAACGACCTGCCTAGTGCATTTTGTCCCCATCTACTCCGTAGCCTACCTCGCCCTTGAGGCGACCTTGAGTCTCTGTAGATACCTCTGTGTCCTCCGGGGACGGGTGAGGGCTGAATCAGAGAGGGACTGCATCCTCCTAGGTATAACAGAAAAAGTCACCTTGGAAGTGGTATCCAGGGACACCCTTTCTCCGTCTCCACCCTTTGCCCACCCAACCTTTGAAAACCTCGGGACAGGGTGCTCATCATGCCGGAGCGCACGTGGACGAGGCAGCCCCACGCGTGGGAGAAGCAGCTGTGTGAGAGACGTGTATCTCTAAAGACAGTAAGTCTCACTAGAGATCACTCGGCATCACTGAATATGCGATTTCTTTCGGAATTCTCCTCGCTGAAAGTTGCTGTCTTTGCCTCCTCTCCCCGGGACCGTCTTGGTCCCTCCGCGCGATGGGAAGATCATCATTAGCAAACAGTCGCTTCCTCATGCGGTTTGGGTTTTTTTGTNTCCTGCGAGCGCAGGGCTGAGTGCTTTGTTCTGCGGTTTTACGGTGGATTTATCTCTACAGCTGTTTAGCACACTGTACTCCCCTCCCTCCCTCCTCTTGCATGGGCGGGGGGGCGAAGAGGAGGGAGGAAAGCATTTTAAATGCATTTTAAATGTTTTAAACTCAGGAGCAGCATTTTTTTTTCCCTCAGGAGGTGTGTCTAACACGTAGTGCTCTAAAGAGATGAGGCGGCAATAACAGATGTTCTGTCAAACTTAAAAGGCTCTGCTTACCACGAAATCACCGGGTGCCATCAAGATGTATCTGCTGAGATTGATTAAGAGCACGGCTCCGCGGGCTCAGGAGGGCAGCGCTGCGCACACGCGTTTTGGTGGAGGGAATCTCAGCTCTGCCCGGGAGGGCTGCAGACAAGACAAGGTGAAGGTGGGGGGTCACAAGGCAGGGTTTTCAGCACCGACCTTTTATTTCCATGGGAGATCACAGAGGGGGATACCTACGAGAAGGGAGATGCTCCCCGGCTTGGGTGAGGTTTGCAGGGCGGAGAATGCATCTCCAGCCGTCCGAGCTCTGCAGCTGTGAAACCACACGGCGCCGAGCAGCACGGCATCGGGGAGCCCCCTGCAGCTGGGCAGAGCCGCTCCGAGCCACGGCCGCAGCCCGGAGGCACCTCCTGCCTTCGCTCCAGCCGTGGGAAGCAGCGAGCGGCTGGAAGCGGGGCCTGCCCTGACACCTGTCCCCCTCTCCTGCAGCGGAGGGAGGGACAGTCTCTAAGACTGCCGTGTTCTGCCAGGGCCCCCGCGCCCCTGCTCCTCCCGATCCTCGCTTTGGGAAGGGCTGATTTGTGCTCGCGGTTATTGAACTCTAATTAATAATCTCTGGAAACCAGCGTGCACAATCAAACACTCGCGACGTCGCTGAGAGGACCGCCCCCTCCCCCCCCCCCCCCCCCGCCCCCCCACCCCCCACACACCCCACACCCCACCC
>VWYH01008155.1:293993-343341 GCA_013399365.1 Pampusana beccarii | reverse complement strand
TTTTTTTTTTTTTTTTTCGAGCTTAACTTGGCTGAACAGAAGCAGAGGCTCCCAAGGGCCAGACCCACTGAGGGTGTGCGTGTGTATGTGTGAGCCTGTGCGTGTGGGAGGGAGAGAGCGAACGAGCGAGAGACAAAAACTCCATCAGCCCGGGCGATGCCACCTCTTGTTTAAAGCTTCCAAACTGTTATTCTTTCCCCCCATTATCACGGTACCAAGTAATCTGTCTTTCCCCAACTCCAACCCCCCTCCCTCCTCTTGGAAGATATGGAAGAGAAAGATAAAGCGGCTGCCTCCGGGCTCTGACTACGCGCAGCCCGCATGCTGCTGCCGCCAGAGCCGGAGCGACTCCGCAGCTGCCGCTCGCAACCAGCCGCTTGCAGCGGGATGAGATGCAACTTCTGGTGACTGGATCACAGGTAGGAAAGCCTGGGTTTTTACTGACGTTTCTTCTGTGATTTTTTTCCTTTCCTTTCCTTTCTTTTTTTTTTTTTTTTTTTTTCTCCATTTTCTTTCTCGTCCTCTGCCTTCCTACCCTTCTTCGCGGCACCTAGGATTTCATCCGCTGCTGTCACAGGAAAGCTCCCGCCAAGAAAATAACGTCCAAGAAACGAGCTTACGTTTTACTTCCTGGCAGAAGGAGCAGAACAGAAATAGATAAACTTTTGCTGAAACGGTTCATAGCGGTGCGGGTCACTGGGGAAAGGTAGAGAGAGGAGAGGAGGCAAAGCTATCGTCCCCAGCACAGAGCTTTCCTCTGTTGAGTCGCAGTTGTGATATTAATCCCAGGATAGAGTCTAGGATCGTATAGCGGTGAAGGAGAAACGCAGCAGACTGATTTAGAGAAATTATCACATTTTCCAAGCGCCTTCCGTGCGTTTTTTTAATGTAAACGCTGCATTCCGACACAGGGACATTTCCCGGACTACCCTTCCCAAATACCGCTGTGACACGTTTGTTGACAACTCCTGCAAAATGTCACCGGGACCCAGGAGCGGAGCCGTCCCCGGGGAGAGGAGCCTGCCCGCGGAGCTCTCTGGCTGGCGGATGGGAGGGCAGAGACGGAGCTGGGGGTATCCCTGCAGAGATTCAGGGTACAAGAGGAGCAGGCTTCCGCTGTGTCAGTGCGGCCCCTTTCCCCCCAGCATCCCTCATGGGTAGCCCGCGCTTGCCCGGAGTCAGTGCCCGTCTCCGCTGCCTCAGGTCCTGCATCAGGAAGAGGGAGCGTGGGCACGGGGAGCCGCCGGAGGCAGGGAAGGTGTGGGGTTTGCCCGGTTCATTTCCAATCCCACTTCCCTGGCTCCGTGCCCCGGAGTCCCGTCCGCGGTGCGGTCAGGGAGCTGAGTGCGACTGGGGAGGATGCTCCAGGGCTGGGTCTGGCCGGCCCCGCTCCCCGGCAGGGCTGAGCCCTGTCCCGGCCGTTTTAGAAGGTTCCTTTTATTTCCTCCTTTGCCGCGGCCACGCGGTGCTTGTGGCCAGCAGGAGCCTTGAGAGGCAGTTCCGATGAGGCTGTGGGAGAAAAACTGCTTCCCAGAAACAGCTCCGGAGCGCTGAGGTCCACATGCCCCCGCAGACTCCAGACATTTCGAAGGCTGTGGAAGGTTATAGTGCTTCTTCTCAGGCAAAAGCCGAGACCCCCATCTCTTCTGCAAGGGCCACTCTTCACTTTGCTTATTCCTACTGCTCTGCTCCCTCTCTGTGCTTGCGGCTTCCCCGCAGCTGCCCAAGTGCCCCGGTGATGCCCCACTGGGGCTGGAAGCGGCAAGACCGGCCTCTCACCTCTGCTCGCCTCCCCACAAGCCAGTCAGGCCGGTGAGGGGCTCCCGGAGGGCGGCTTTGCCTGTCACAGCACAGCCGGCTTTCAGCTCCGAGGGGAGACTGGAAGGGCTTCTAACTCACTCTCACGGGCCTAGGGGTGAGTCCTTACCCCTTCACTGGGGAAGGGACAAAGGAGTCCTTCTCCCTCACTTGTAAGATTGTTGTTTTCCTACTATTTTCATGCGCTAAAGTTTCTTTAGGGAAAGGAAAGGTCGCTTTTTTTCAGCTGGAAGAGGACGCTGAGGAGGGGGCTAATTCTTATTGCAAATCTAGCCAGAATAACATATCTCCCCATTTTTACATTTCAATCAGCGTGTTTGCATATATTGGCTTGTCTTTGACCCTTAAGGAAAATCTTCCCTTTGTAGAAGGAAAAAAGGCAAGCGGGGCGGGGGGGAGGAAGGGCCCACCTCTGCTTCTCAATCTGCTCTTGAAGTTTTCAGGGAAAAAAACAAAACAAAATGATGGACAATGAACAAGGTTAATATGGGAGATCAGAAGTATGCGCACTGTCTGCTTTTATGGTATTACACTGCCTGCAGTTGCAGCCCCTGTCTAAATACACACCAGCCTTGATTATGTGGTTTATGACACCAGCCGCTCTTGGTGACTTGCCTATAAACCATGTAAAGCAACACAAAATACACTTCCTCTCTTCTTTAGACTCTTTCTGATTATAACTTGGGTCTAACTTCCCCTTTGCAGGACCCCTGGACTGCAAAAGCAGCTGTTTTGCTTTTGCCTCAGGAAAGCAAGAAGTGCAGTGGACTTGCAGACTTGGCAAGCATGTGCCCCACTGAGTTGCCCTCTCTGCCCCTACCCACAGCCCCCGGTGATTTTTACACTGCAGTCTGACAAGGAAAAGGACTTGATATATGGGGAAGGGAGTCTAGGATGTCTCCCAGTTGCTTTGGAGGGAGAACAAAATACTAAAATGAGCGGTCATGCTCTTCTCCCATCTAAACCCAAGATTTTAAGTAATATTTTGCACCCAAAAGGTTGCAACTCTGCATCTGTGTAGACTCCTACATCACATGTGGTCAGGAGTGTTCTGACGAGGTGGAAGGGGCAGCAACTGTGCTGTCTGTGCCATTGCCTGGGAGGGAGACCAAAACACAGAAAGGGGGAAACCAAAGCCACCAGTGAAAAACAGTATCTGTGAATAAAAGCATATTTTTTTACCTGCATGTTGAGGCACATGCTCCACTGTCATGTTGTTATTCACCTCTAGGCTGACTCCCTGTGTGTGTTCTGTGGCTCTCGGTTTCTCTAAGTCCTAGTACCTTTCAGACGATCGCATGTCTAACTCGATAGTCTTCTGAGGACATCTGCTATGAAATCCCACATTGTTGTTGATATAGTCACAGGCTGTTACTCTGTCCCATTCCTGTAACCCAGTCACCCATTCACCCAGACTTTATCTTCTCCACTAATATCATGACCTACATGCAAAAGACTTATTTTCTAGTCCCGTTTCCATAGCAATGCAGCCTGGGGAACTCAGACAAACCAGTGATAATGAGGCAGATTCCCCTCCTGTGAAATCAAGACCTCTTTGAAAGTTGAGTTCAATTTGAAGGAAAGTGGGGATCCGCAGAGAGTTTTATTTCCGGCCCAAAACCCAGATCTCCGCGCCCTCTAGTGCCAGAGGCAGGCAAGGGAGAGCGTGCCCGGGCACAGGGGATGCGAGACTTGACATCAAATTACAGGGGAGAGAGAGAAACAAATGATATGAGGTAAGGACATTTCTCCCAGCGTCTGTTTGCAACCAGCTCTTACCTCTTCTGAAACCCAAGCTTCAAAAAAACCCAAGGCAACTTAGGTTCAGCTGATCCTGGTTCAGTCACCCAGACGCTAAGTCTGCAGATCCTATGGGGTGGGTTAAACTATTAAGGAATAGGTAGAAAGAAATTGAAGCTGGCAAGCCGTCTGTATCTAGACATTTATTCACAGTTTTTGGATCTCTATGGCTTTCAGCTTCTCAACTTGCAGCAACTTACAGCTAATTCTCAGAGATATGAAGGCACGGAAGAGGATTACTCACTTGTGAAAATACTGCCCTGACCTTCTATGGGTTCTTTGGGTGGGTGGATGGGTGGACAACAGTAATCAGGCTAAGAAAAGCTGAAGGGGCTTAGATCCAGCTCATAAGAATGGCAGGGATAACTTTTTCACTAATGCTTGTAGCCTTAAATCTTAAAAAGCTTAAATTGCATGGTAGCGTTTCAAGCCCTGTTAAATCTGAGCCTGGATTCCTATCTCTAGGAACTGGGCTGCACAAAGGATTGAGCACTGAGAACCACTGTAACTAAATGAGACAATTAGCACACTCTCCACACACCACCGTACCCATCTTTTCCAGTTCTGATATTTTGTCAAAGACAGGTCTCTATTTTGCCAGGGTCTCCATGGCATTCCCTGGGTTGGAACTGTCCAAAAGATGCAGAGTTATCTACTTGCTTGTCCTCATCCCACCAGCTGAACGCCAACTGTCTCTGCCTAGCAGATTGCATTCCCTAGACCTCCATACCAAGCTGAATGGGGATTACTTAGTGACTTCTCCCACTGCTTTCCTCCATCTCCCTGATACAAGTGGGCAGAATTAAAAGATGAGACCACCCCTGAAGTTGTGTTAAAAGGCTGCATCCCTTTTCTAGGGGCCCTGAACTTGTTTCTATGTAAAAATGCTTTAGGCTGTGGAGCTGCCTGTCATTTTGGACCATCTGTCCTACTTTTAAAGCTGTATCATTACCTACATCTATCACTGTCTTTTCCCTGTAGAGAGAGAGATACCTATCAGCAGGTATTCCAAAGAGACATCTCTCGTATAACATGATTTTAAGTCCCAAGAGGATGGGACAGTGCAAAGTGAGTTTCATCTCATTCCCATCAAGCATTTCCTAAAGAATGCTTGCCAATGAGACTAATATATGCAATCAGATTTCAGCAGTCCACATGCTTCATGTGTTCATTTTTAAGAATATGATAAGGATAAAATGAAACAGACCACCATTTTAGGGCCAGCTGTTTTGCTGAGAGCCTTCTGCATGTTTATTTTTTTTTGACAAGATGATCCTCTGATCCCTGTCTTTCCAGTATCTCTTTTGACTGCATAGGCTAGATTCTGATCTTAATTGCATTCTTTCAAATCAAGGGTGACTCCACCAACCTTAATTACTTCTGGTTTATTCTAGTGCAACTGAGCTCAGAATTTTGCTTTCATAGAAACATAGTAAGTGTAATTAGAATATGCCAGTGTTTTGACAACTGTTCATGGAACAGCTCTGTTTCATCAGTCTCTGCTGAAAGGGATATACAATGCGATAATAGGCATTGGGAATAGTATGGGGCACCTCTGGCTATGATGACAGTAAAGATCTCTATGAGATACCACAACACAAATAGGCAAGAAATTCTGTAAACCAGCATTTCCCAGGGCTTTCCTCAAGCACTTAGAAAAGCTCTGAGTAAACTGTAGGCAGGTGTGGGGTTTTTTAGGTTTTTTTTTTTTTTTTTTTGAGAAAGAAGTAGAACGAGACAAAAAATATCTTCATGGATCCTTCTTCTGAATCATTGTGAAAATTAGTGTTGGAAATCAAGGAGACAAAATAAACCTTGTCATTTAAAAGAGTTCTCTTCTCAGGAATTTCTCTTGGTCAGGATTTTCAGGCAGTTTGTATACGTAAAGCTGTCTTGATTTTGGTGGAGATAGGATGACCTGCAGACTCCGAGTGTCAGACCATTTTTATAACCCATTCCAGCATGTGAGAAATAAAAATTAGCGAAGTCTGTCCATGACAAACAATAAATTCCTGGTACAACCTTTTCATAGATTCCTGTGAAGTTTTCTCTTGGCTCTGCAATGAATTACTGATGTCTATTTTATAGTCATTTATCTCATATTTAGTCAATTGAAAATGGTCATATATGGTCATATATTGAAAATGATTCACTAATTTTTTCGTGAGTAATGGCAACAAGCTCATTCCACTATGATTTCCGAGGTGGTTTAGTGCAAGCTGGTGACCAATGATTTATTCATGAAAATATTCATACATCTAAAAAGTTTCATGAACGTTAGCATGAATAATTAATGGAAATTGTCTTATTTGTTATCATTACTCATTATTTTCCTATTAAAAAAGACATCAGTCATCCAGTTAAAGAACATTAGAATATAACGATTGCAACATTGGATCAGACAGGTCTTTTGTCTTGTCCAGTATTGTGTCTTTATCACTGTCCCTGGCCACAGGCTTCAGAGGCAGGTGCAGGGAATGCTGCCCTAGAAAAAAAACACTGCCCTCAAGTAAAATGTTTTAATACCCACCAGCTTGTGTTTGCTCACTTCCCAGAGACCATTTCCAAATGAAAACACATACCTGCCTTCCTCACCAAATGGAAACCTCTAGCAATTCTAGACAAACTGCATATATATATATACTCACTGGCCAGATAAACAACTAGTCTGATTTTGCCTCCCAGTAAGTTCACTACCTTAGCAGTAGCATGTAGCAGTGAGTTCAGTAGGTTAATTACATATTTTCTTGGGAAAACCACACTCCAGGCAACCTTTGATCTATTTAAATTAGTTGTCTTTTAATGTTATTGCTACCTCTATGTTATATGATGTGAAAAGCCCAACAGGAGCACCCAGTTCATTTTACAGGTCCCATTTGTTTACTTAACCACGAACCCTCTCATTCTTTTCTTCTCCCAGACAGTGCCAGGGTTCCCAGTCACTTTGCATGTCTTAAAAACTGCTAATTCTTCTATCTCCTTTTTTTGGTAATGGCCTGACAAAGGTGGACACTGTTTTCCAGGTCTGGGCTATTGGATTATACAATAAAACTGTTCATTTTAACACCTTTTACTCCTTCTGTGCACTAACGAGAATTTTGTTTTATTGGTTTGGTTTGGGTTTTTTTCTGACCATTGCTGTAACTGAGCAATCGTTTTGCAACTCGTTTGTCCACAGAGATGCCAATAACCTTCCTCAAGTAGTCAAAGCTGGCTTAGAACCCAGGAAGGGTTCTAAATATTTCACTCCACCTGTGATTCATCTGCATCAGCCAACACTTATTTCTATTTATGATCCAAATTCTAGGTTCATCCAACTTAATTAGCATACTCTGAAATATTTCAATCCTAATTCACTTTTTCCAACAGTAATAATTTTGGTTAAGAAATTATACATGGTATAGAATCTTGGACAACCCAACTGTTAGTCTTTTACAGTGAAAAATGATCATTCACATGTAGTTTTCACTTTCTCTCTCTTAAACAGTTTCCAGCTTGTAATAATAAGCTAGTTATTCTATGATGACTTCAATTCTTCTTAAAAAAAAAAGTCAAAGAATTTAACAATCTACATAAATACTCATATATACATACGCATATCATGTTATTTTTCTTGGTCTGTTAGCTTGATGCTTCAGTGAATATATAGAAAAGAAAATATTTCTTTGAAAGAACCTATAATTTTTTTTCCTCTCCTGTATGTGATGCTTGTTTTTGTTAGTTTCAATCAATTTACCTGGAAGTGAAATAAGACTTCTAATTATGTAGTACCTAAGATCGATCCAGTGCCTGTCCTAAAGATAGGAATGGTAGCTGTTACCCTTCAGTCCTGTAACGTATCTGACTTCAGCAATGGCTTACATATTTTTGCTTAGTGCAGCCACTTCATTTTCAAATGCTTTCCAAACTCTTGCATGTATAACCAGGAGGTTCTTCTGACATGCTGCTGTTTAGTTTATCAGTTTGTTCCAGTGTTTCCCCTTTCAACGTTTCACATTGACAGCTCATGTCCTTTGTTATCTTGAAAAAAAAAATAGATCTAGTGTGGACATTGGCGCAGCATCATTTGCGGGCAAGATTTACCCAAATGACTCATTCAGAAACCAAATTAATCATTCAGAATCGTTTGAAAAAAACCTTGTGCTCATTAACTATTCCCATTCTCCCCTGGATGTGCAGCAGATCCCACTGGTTTCCTCCTAAACTGGGTGAATTTAAGACCTTTCAGAAATGTCCCCCCTCTGCCCTCCCCACCAAGCTCTTGTCATTTAATGCATCCTTGGCCCTCTTCATTTACAGGTGACATTTTGTTTGTGTTTTATTATAATTTCCCTCCCTCAGACGTGGACTTCACCAGAGCTGGAGTGTCATTTCCCAAAAGCTGGTTGCTTGGCTTGAACAACCTCTTGGACCTTAACATTTCACGATACCCTTATTTTTTTTTTCTTCCCTATCTTGCCTTTCATTTTGCTTTATGCATGACTTCACTGGATTAGAAACTGTCTGTTAATATACCAGTTGTTTTGATTCTATGGATTTTACTTTCTCTTTCAGTCTTTGTTTTTATTTTTTCCTGTTTTCTTTCTTCCTCCAGTACTTTTTAAGCTGTTCACTTATTATTACCAGTTTTAACCTCACTGTCTTAATGTAATAATAAGAGTCTATTACTATTCAGTGGCTTGACTGTATCCTTTCTTTAAGGATAAATTAAGAACACATACTGTTATGTTCCCCAGTTATTCTAGAAGTCACTTTCATGGTTTAACCCTAGATGGCAACTAGGACCACACAGCTGCTCAATTAGTCCCCTGAAGTGGGATGAAGGAGAGACTTGGAAAGGGTAAAAAACCTCATGGGTTGAGATAAGAACAGCAAAGGAAGATAAAATAATAGTAATAATAACAATAATAACAGACTATACAAAACAAGTAATGGACAATCGAATTGCTCACCACCTGCAACACCAAGAGCCTGCATGTTCCTGAGCAGTGGTGTTTGAACACCCATCACACGCCAGTTTATATACTGAGCATGACGTCATGTGGTAAGGAATACCTATTTGGCCAGCTTGGGTCGGCTGTCCTGGCTCTGCTCCCTCCCAGCTTCTTGTGCACCTGGCAGAGCATGGGAAACTGAAAAGTCCTTGACTACCCTGCAACAACCAAAACATTGGTGCATTATCAACATTCTTCTCATACTAAATCTAAAACACAGCATCATATAAGCTCTTAGAAAATGAACTCTACCCCAGATAAAACCAGGATAATCACCTAGAAATTGGGATTTTTTTGTCCATTTGTACCAGTTGACCTACCAATGTGCAGGTGGGTGAAGTCACCCATGATTACCATTTTATTAGATTTAGATACCTCTTTGATCTCTCTCCATAGAATCCATTGACTATCCCAGACATTTCCTGGACTAAGTGAGCTAATGCTTTGTGCAAGCATCAGGATTTAATTAAAGAAGGATATTTTTATGCTACGGACTGAGTCCAAGCAGATCATGGATAAGCTCCTGACCATGCCACCAAACTCCTGCCTCATCTTTGACACATGCTTATGGCCTGACACAAAACCTCCTGAGGTCAGCGACAAACTTGTTACCTTTGGGTAGGCTTTGGCTCAGCATCCTGAGGTTAGGAGGTTAAGTCCTTGTTTTATGACAGTGTTGTGAGGATTCACTTGCCGCAGTTGTCAGGTCTTGAGGCTCAGTTGTGGTGCTGCTACATGAAAATGGGAGCCGACAGACTCCATCCACAGTGGTTTTCTTTGCACTGGGGTGTTGAAAATTGAACCTTTAGGAGCTGACTATCAGGAAGAACAGACAATAAGAGAAAATGTTCAGCATCCCTCCAACAAAAAGGTACTGAAGCCAGTTTTACATGCAAGAGATTATATCTCGTAATCTGGTTTTATTAGAAAAAATGAAAGAAGAGAGAAATAAACTGAAGGTAATGTTTAATGACTGGATTTAGGTCTGGGGCTTTACTCAGCTCTGTGTGTTTTCAGCTTAGCCAATGTTAAGTAGGGGTAAAACTGCCAAAGTAAGGTTTACAATAACGTGACCTTGCTCGGATCATACACTGTATCAGAACTGTCCACAAAATACGATAAGGATCTACTGGTCCTCCTGCTCCTCCCTACTCCAATACAAATTTCTCATGTAAAGCAGAATTAGTGAACTTTGAGAGCAGGGTGCGTGTATGGAGCAATGTCCGTTTATGGAAAGAGAAGGTACACTTTTCTCCTCCATCATCACCTAGGGTCCTCATCTTATAGTTACTGTGGTAGATTAAGTGTATTGCTTCACATTTCAATCAATATCAAGGCCCTATGATATATTAAGAATGGTTGTTTCTGAGACTCACTGTTCTACGTACCAGCAGCATTCTACCATGGTGGGAAATTCAGTTTACTCCATTTTAAACATAACATTGCAAGACAACAAATTAATATATGTGTGGAAAATGAAGACAAATGAAGGCAGATGAGGACTGGTGGTGGGAACCTTGAAGAGGGTCTTGGTATGGACCAAGCATACAGACGATTTTCTCCTTACTGGACTTTAGAACTGTTGCTCAATATGTATATTGGGGGAAGACTGGCTTTTAGGGGAAGGGGACTAGCTAGGGAGATGTCCTCTCTGCTGTTGCTCTCTGTCCTTAGGCTAAGTTGCAAAATTATCCCCTGATCTGTTACTGGCATCTTTCACCCACACTAATTTAATGTTTCTAGCAGTGTATTCTCTGCTGATGAAAGCTGTCAGAACATGAGTGACAAGAAAGGAGAGGCCATCACCAAAGTGCTATATTTAACCTGGCAATGTCATGCCTTCTCTGGTTTGACCTTGAGCCCTAGCAGTGAGAATATAAACGGGGCATCTTAGTTGTGAAGTTTCTTCCTTTAACCAAACACAGAGGGATCTTAAATATAAGGAAAAGCAGTGAATAATAAAAGTAACACCAGTTACTCTTCTGCTTTTGATGTGTGTGATAGCAAGCACACTCATCTGTCACTAGAAGGAAAGAATACATGAAGGGCTCACGGTTAAAAGCTCATTAAAATGCCTGTTTGATTTCTGCAAGTCATTTTCACAGTCTTATCCACTGGGAATAAATGTAGGGATCTTTACTGAGAGGTTTTGACATCAGAAGTAGTTCCCTATGAGGAATATCCTACTGTTATTAATCATTTTGCAATGTGATTCGGTAAAGGAAAAAAAAAAACCCAAAAGTGTACAATTGGAAAGGAGCAAGGAAGGAAAAGGAAAGATGAAGAAAATATTTGGTCTATTTCATCTCAAGAAAGCTTGTGACTATCTCTCTTCATTTCTTCAGCAAAGACTGAGACTGTGTATCTCCTACTTGGAAGCACAAGGGAGTGCAAAATATCTGGTTTAAAAAAACCCAGATAACTCAAGTATTGTAATTCTTTCAAATGACAAATTTGTCAATTAATATTCTGCATTATTGCCTTCAATGCCTCTTAAAAATCAAAGTGGGGTGTGGAAGTGACACATAACTGAAAAGATAAGGAGCGATATTCTTGTTACTTCTTTCAGAATATAGTGACCAGGGCTGAATTCCTATTTTCACCACAGATTGCTGATGTGGCCTCGGACAAATTCAGCAATCTCCTGTACCTCAGCTTCTAATATGGAAATTGTATAAAACAGTATTTGCATTGTCACATGCTTTGTCTGCCCTTCTGCTTTAGATTTTCAAATGTTTGGCAGCACTCCTGTAATAGCTACACAGAGGAAACTTACCTAAATTTGGGCATCCATGGAAAGAAATGAATGATACAGTATCTTTCAAATATTCAGCTGCTTTTTATTCCATCTGAAAATTAGCTTATAGCATAGACCTGGCATTTCTCTTCTTTAGAGAGTAAGAGCCTTTCCATTCACCCCTGGGTGTTGCTGGTACTGACAGCTATACATGGGTTTACTCTCAGCAGTCTCTATCTGGAGCAGGTCTGTGATAGATCTCCCGAAGCCCTGAGAGTGGTTCTGCCCATGCTAGTGCTGCAAGGGTACAGAGAAACTGGTAAATGTACACAGGAAGGTGACAAAGATGGTGAGAATTACCTGCCTTCCAGAAAGGAGATGTTCAATAGATTAGGGCTCATCATCCTAGAAGTGATGTAACTTATGAGGAATACAAGTAGGTCTAGGCAACCTTGAAGAGAAGGAAAAGGTGACAGGGGGCTATTACATTTTTTTTTTCACAACATCAGACTCAGAGGTCGCAGGTGGATATTAACAGGCATAAATTTAAAAAATGAGTAGTTGAGATGTGACACTTAGTGCCCTACAGTGTTTTGCTGATTCCAAAGGTATAAATGATTAAAAAAATGACCAAACTAAACAGAATATTGCAAGAATAACACTACCAAAAGCTTTGTGGTGCAAATAAAGTCAGAGAAAGTTCCACACACTACCAATTGCTTCTACCTAAGAAATGTATGTCAGTGTGGTATCACCGTGTACCCATTACCTCTGCTGCTCTTTGAGGGAGGTCAATGGGCAAACCGGCTTTAGGGAAAGTTGTGCTTGCACTCAGAGCCTCACTTGGAGTCACCAGGGTAGCTGCCGTTTTTGGAGAATGCTCAAGTTGTTTTGCTGCTCACCAGAAATTTGTTGTCCTTCTTGGCTAGGTGCTTATCAAAACACAAGACACCTTGGAAAGCTATTTAATTAACTCCTGACTCTCCAGAAAGACCTTCTGCAAATAAATTCAAATATTCTTTGTTTTGTTTGTTCAACACAACAGTCAGAGAATTTTAATGCACATGTGATTTCCAGGCAGATCTCCATGCCAGCCACAGTGTGTGCTTTCCTGCCCCACTGCCTGTAACTCTGATATAACAGCCTGAGATAAGCTCCTTGCAGACACACTTCTTTTTCAGCTTAATGCTTTTGTGTTCCCTTTATAGGTGTTCCCTTTATAAGGGAACAGTGAGTTGAAAAAAGGAAAATGTGATCACAGCTCTGCCATTAGTCTCTCTTCTCATTCTGTCTTCTGCTTTTAACAAGTAAACTGGAACAAGCAGCCTATACATGCAAAAAATTAGGAAGGACGTGACAGGCATTGAGAGGCCTTTGCATCCCTGTAAACCTAACAGGAGAAGGACTCCCATGGCACTTGCACGTATACAATTCTTAGCTCGTTAGGGCAGACCTACCCCTCTTAAATTACAAAAGGCAGATGATTCCATCTTCTTGCTTTTCACCTGAAAACTCCAAAATCACAACCTTCCCAAAGCTCTGTATCATTTCATGTGCTGGGTCAGGATTTGGACAATAGCGTTTTAACTAGTGAGTCTTAGAAAAAATAAATGAACTTTACAGAATAGAAAACTAAAGCTGAAGTTATGACGAAGGAGATACTTCTTGAAGATGATCTCTGCTTTTCTGATGTCTTTTATGTCTGTAAGTGGTGGGATGTGTTTGTTGGAAAGCTCTCTAGGTCAGATTTTTCTTGTTATGACCGTGGTCCCATGGGAATCACAACATCATTCTTTCATCTATGCAAGGTTGCTCTGTTCTGCAACTACATGCCATTTTAAAGGCAAGAACTTAAAGCTGAGTTGAAAAGCTTTGAAATGAGCAGAAGTAGAGCTTTCTGTTTATTAAGAAACCCACACAAAAGCAGTGTTTAAATTACATTTCCAAGTTCATAATAGCTGAGGCCCCCACATTTTCTACTGAGTAACTGTAAAAATGATTTCTGGGTGCTTTGCTTGCTTAAAAATCAAAATGTTAGCATGTGTTCTTGACTATGGCTTTAGAAATCCAAGTAGGTACAATATTTTTACCTCTAAGCCAAAATCTTTAACAAGCAAAGCCAAATAAATCTTGAGGAAAACGTGGGCTTAGTTCAGTTCTATCTGGAACCTAATTTCCTTGCTACCCACAAGCCTCTAAAGAGCTGCAGCTCCGCTTGCACTACAATTCAAAGCTATTTTATATACGTACAGATGACGGCAAAATACTGAAGGAGAGCCAGGGCCATAGCAGACAAATTAGCAATGCATTTTTTTTTTGTGGAGACAATGTTTGTAGGTTTCAGAAACCAATGGTCAGCTTTGCAGGTAGGTGATATAACATTATGGCAGGTCCCAGTGAGGTGGACTTTTTCTCTTGACAAATGTTTCAGTGGAATTCTGAAAAGAGGACAAGGGAAAGAAGCTAAATCTGGGGACACACATCCTTGCTTTGCCAGAGCTGAATAGAGAAGATGCTGTTTCCAGCTATTTAGAAGTTTAGTACTACCTTTTACCTGTATGTTATCAGTTCCCATTTTCTATCACCAGATCAGATTTTTTTACTTTTTCCAACCCATTTCAGTCAGTTGGTGATTTTCTCAACATATTTGGTGATGCAAACATAAACTAAAGAATGTAAACTATGATATGTTACTGTAATAGAAATTCCCTCCCACTATGGCTGGTTTGCACAAGTAAGAAAGTCTCACTTGCATGAAGATTTATTAGTGGACTCCATAGATTATGGTCTACATTGTCCCTAACTGTCAAAAACTGAGGAAAAAATAAACCAGGGTAAAATAAAGTGAAGAGGAGAGATTGAAGGGAAAGGGAAAGCTTTCCTTTTTGCACTCAGCTGGGAGGAGAAGCAACCAGGGTTTCCAGACCTCTCCCGGACACCCCCCGCTGTGCATCAGTTGGTTCCTCCCTTAATACTCTTCCAACAGTAACTATCTAGTTTCCACCAGGACATGTTCAAACCCTCAGCTGGTTGTCACTGCTTATCATTAGAGTTGATTGGAGCATACATGGATTAGGACAAGGAGCTGCATGGCAAGTTGCTTGTGTGCACATGAACTTTATTCTGTACCTTGCATGAACCAAAAGATAGTGGAAGGAAAAGGCTGATTCTCTTGCTGGTGGCAATCACTGCCCATGAGAACCCACTGCATGTGCAAGGCTGTAGGGTCAAGAGCATAAGAACAACAACACAGGAACAGTGAGGGTAAAACACTGCCCAGGAGCTCTGAAAAAATAACCCCAGCAGCCTGGATGGGAGGGTACAGACCTGTGATTGAAAGACAGGATGCAAAATTGCAGAGAGAAGGCCCTTAGCCACACAAGTCAGTAACAGCAGTATTTTTGTGGTATGGGAAGATAGGACAAGGTGACATAGTGGGACCCTAGAAGTAAATTGTGCCCCTGTTCAGGGAGAGGTATTGGCTCTGGCTGCTTTGGACAAAAGGTGCAGTTTCTGAAGATTCACTCCAGCTGCAGGTTGTCTGAATCACCTGTCCTTGTGTAGTCTGGGGCACAGGTTTGCTGCTACCTCCTCTCTCGAAGGGGATCTTCCTCCTGGTGACTTGAATGAGAACCAGCCCCTTTCCCTAACCCTTTTTTCCCCTCCATTGTTTAAGTAAGGGTTGAACCATCAAGTTTCCCCACTGCAGGTCAGCAGACACAACCAGCTGAGGATGCGTTGATTCTGTGCTAAGGATGATAATACCACCAATGCCTACAGCACAACAGCAAAGGAGAAATACATCCTCTGCATTTAATTTTCCAATACACTTTAGATGCTCTGTTGAGTTTAACTCAACTAGGAGGAGCAGAGGCTCCTGATTGCTCATCTTAGCAGGTGAAAAACTTTCAGTTTAACTTTTATTCTAGGTAGGATAGATGGAACAAAGAAGAAGGTTGTCAGACCTTTTACTTCAAGGCATGAAGAGGCTGTGGTTGAGCTTGTTTCCTAACCCTCTGATAGCATGCCAACGCAACAATGAGAAAAAGGAGAAAAACCCATGAGTGCTCTCCTTTTTTTTTTTTTTTTTGCGAGGGGAGGAGGTATGTGTGTGCACACATGTTGTTTGTTTAATTAATTAATTTATTTCGTAAGAAGATCTCCATACTAGGATTTCATTTGTTGTACCTTATTGTTTCATAAACCAAGGAAGAAAACTAAAAGAGCCAGGAACGAATACTTTTTTTGCAGATGAGCACAGAAACGAGATACTAACTACATAAAGAGGAATCATTTACTTATTTTGAAGGTCCATTAAGACTTCTTTGATAGGGATCGCACCAATTTATTTTTGTTACACTGACAAGCAACCCATCTCTTCAGCCTACTGTGCTGCCATGAAGCCAGTTCCTGCACTGCAGCACTAAGAAGTAATTATTACCCTTTACTGTGTAATGATTAGTTATTGCACAGGCCACGTAGAAGACTTCTGCAGTCGTCATGCCAACTCTCTCCTCTATCCTGATTTAACCCACTCTAGTCTGCTGCAACAATCAGCCATGGGATGTATGTGGGGGCATTAAGGACGGACACTAAAAGAGCACACAGTCTCACCTAGTGTGTACAGGCATGGGGATTTTTAAAGACTGTTATTTCTTGGTCAGCCTGAGCTTCCCTGTCATGATCTGAGGGGATTAATATGTATCCCAAGTACCAGACCTCGTGCTGCTCTACAGTGAACCCCTCTGAGTGCATAAAGTGCAGCCTCAGAAGGAGCCTAATCTAGTACTTGTCAGCTGGCAGCACGTTTCCTCTGATACCAGGGCTTGGCAAGCTGGAGCTTCATGGATGTTTAGGAGAGATGCATGAAAGGAGGGGGAAAGGTGCTAAAACAAGGCAGCATCTCACAGAGAACCCAGATGCACTTATTTCTTCCAGTAGTAGCCAATATGTCTTTCTAGTTACTTCTCAGTTCTGCTGCTGCTAGGATCTTAACCTGGCTGTTGGTCCTTTCGGTGAGGAAAATTGTTTAGCTAGAAAGTGAGAACATCACTGCTTTTGCTTTAAAGTGATGGATACATCCCAGTGGGGAGAAGAGGAGAGCTGCATGTTGTCTGCTCTCCCACTGTTCCTTGAATTTTGATGTGAATGGCACAGCAGGAAAAATGAGAGCTGGTCTTTGCTTAGATAAGCATTCTCCAAGCAAATTTAAAAAATAATGACATAGCTTTTTGTGTTCCTATAGCAAATTATGTACATGCCATCCCAGCTCTACGTTCAGTCCTGCATGCTGAAGGGTACAGGACCAGACCCTTTGTAGCTGTCTCAGCTCATGAATAGCTGGGATTTGGCAAAATACCCATATTTAATATCTTTTCTCTTTTGCTTCTTTTTGAAATTAGTACCTACAGCCCCTCAAGTGGAAAAAAAAAAAATCTGCAAAAAACCTCCACGTTCTCCACAACAGAGCTGATCATGTCATGCAGTTGCTCTTACTGTTATTTATACACAGATGATTACGCTATTTCCCACACAGTGAGGAATGAAGAGCTTAATTGGAGAAAGTACCTGAGAATCAAATAGTTACTTTCTTGGTGTTTCTTCAAAGAATAGATTTTGCCAATGTTGTTCCACATTTACTTTATTTTTATTATTTAAAAAAAAAATCTATCAGTTATGTAATTAAACACATAACCAAAGGGAGCAATATTTCTCTGCAAACAAATAGAAGTTTATTGTTTTACGGAAAGCAGCACTCTGTAAACCAGAGCTGATGTGAGATAGTGAGCAAAGGACAGCGACATGAGACGTGAGGAGAGAGCAAAGTTTGTTTTTTTGATCTGTATCTATTGCACTGAAAACAGAGGAGTCTCCCATTCAGTTTCTTTCTTGCTTGCTACTCTCTCTTCCATATATCTCTCCCTTCCACCATGCACTTCTCATCATTCTTC
This sequence comes from Pampusana beccarii, assembly GCA_013399365.1. Lineage (NCBI taxonomy): Eukaryota > Metazoa > Chordata > Aves > Columbiformes > Columbidae > Pampusana > Pampusana beccarii. Next base: position 326,041 of record VWYH01008155.1, on the reverse strand, counting down.
CGAAAGAGACAGTCCTCACAGTCATCAAATGACATCATCTGCTGTTTAAGTCTTTGAGTCGATATGTTACATGATCACCCACAAAAGCCCCAGTCACACACAGAGGTACTGATTTTCTCAATTTAGCACATCCATTGTAGGAGACCATTGCTGTTCTGCACAGTTTGCAATCTGTCTCTTCTGTGGGGCTGTCTGTTTTTTATCTCTGACCTCTTAGTCTCAGTCTAAGGAAGAGAGGGCAGGACACAAAAAATTGTCCAGCCACAGGTAAAGAATAGATGTGGGACAAAACCACACAATTATCTTCTGTTCTAGCCAGCTGCCCTTCCCACTCAGCTTTGCTCATGTGGTTGTTATAGGCTTGTACTATTTGCCAGGGTAATGGTGAAGACATTTGTTTGCAAGCAAGCCATCTGATCAGGCTGGTGTGCTGGAGCATAATGCCAATACAAGCGGTTATTACGGGGACCTAATTAATATACTTCTATAAAGGAAAATGGCTGTAAGCGGTTGATTGCCATTGACCTGAAAGATGTGAGAAAAATTTTTAGCTTTCCAATAGCCTCAAAGACAGTTGTGTGAAGATGGACTTTTCTGAGCGCAGACATTCCCTCAGTCCTGAGTGACTGGACACTGGTCTCATCAAACAGCCGATGCTCTCTTTTGCTTTCATATCACTGAAAATACAATGACCTATGCTGAACAATCTGTTAATTGTCATTAATTTGTCCATTGGATATTTCCCCCCTATATTTTGAATTTTCCATCTGCAAATGTGCTGGCTAGCTGAGCAGTCTGATTAATAGTTCCAATAATTATGTCAAGGCCAATAGATTCTTCTAGGTTTTTCATGTTCAGCACTGAGAATTTGGTATTTTTTTCCTTGTGATTGTTTGCTTAATTCATGTGACACAGCTTCATACCTCTAATTTAATGACCTGATATTTATAAGCAGAAGTTGAAGGTGGTCCAGATAATGGGACTGGCAAATAAGGTGGACAACAGCTGTTCCTTTTTGCTCTAAGAAAGGCTCAAGAGCAGCATAGCTGAGGACACAGATACCAAATCTGAAAGATCCTGGAGAAAAGATAAAACCAGATAGGCGGGCTGTTCAGCATAGGCTGTATTTATTGTTCCTTTTCCCACGTTGGAAAATTATTGTGAATTTCTGGTGGCTGACTCCATATCTCACCTTGTTCTCAACGGTGACTTGCAGCAGGATCTTTTGTTTCAATATCTCTGAACATAATGCTGATATGTTACAGTTTAAGGCTAGGGGGGGCATTATTTTGCATCATCCACTTGCCTTTTTAAAGGGAAAGGTGTCTTTAAAGGGGCAGTACTAGAAACTACATTCGGGTACATTTTCATTTCATTTCACTAGGACTGCTGTCACACAGGATAGAAACTGTGCTGCATCTCCTCCACCCTGCCAGTAGCACAAGGTTCAGGCCACTCCAAAAGTACAAACGTGGCTGTCTATGTGCATTCCAAGGGAAAGTGTGTGATCCCAAGACAGCCCTGGGAAGTTAATTTCTGTCTTGTAGTTTCCTTCACTTCAGCATCTGGTTGCTCCATCATCTCATTTTTTGAATGCCTTGGACCTGCAAAGCAAGCAAAGGAACTCCAGTCTTATGACAGTTCTGCTGCTTTAGCACTGCTTTTTTTTTTTTATACCACCTGCTGGCTTCTGCTCACTGTAGGACAGATGCTAGCGCTCTTTTATTCACTTTAAGTAGTATATCACTGCTGAAGAAATGGCTCAGAAATATTTGCCATATCAACTGCTACATACTGTGAGTGATGGTCCTCAGGTGTGGCACAAAATACTAACAGAACTAAATGGTATCCAGTCTGAGCAAAGACTGCAAAGTCTTTCATGATCTTTCTCACCCACATTTCTTAGCATCTCTTCTCCCACACATACAAACTGTTCACACATGCTGAAAATACAGGGCAGTACGTTTGAAAATGTTTGCAAGGGGTATTTCGTTAAGTGATTTTCATGCTGCTAAGTGGCAGACTATGGGCAATTACTGAACTAAGCAATGTAATATTTTTTAAGAAGCACTGGTCAGTCACATGGAAATAAACATCAGGTCCAGGTTTACTAATTGTTATGCCTTCTATGATTAAAATTACTGGTGGTATCAGTTCTTATGTGTCTGGTTATACATTGATTACCGAGCCAGTGTTCAAAGAGGTATCCATCCACTTAAGAAAATACGGCTGATTGATGAGCAAAATGCAAGATTTTCTCTTGAAGCATGAAATATAAATAATTATTATATGTCAGCATGTATAATTATTGTACACTTGGGTAGGGACGTCAGTGATGTCTGTCTATGTGGAGAACCTTATGCTTCAAAAATGTCTCAGACTCATAAAAGAATGACCAAAAAGAGCATGGGATATGCACAGGGCATCAGGCACCTGTAAACAGAGAAGTGCCTCAGCATGGTTAGAGAAAATCTGTTTGAGATGTTACTTCTAAAAAGTCTGTTCTTCATTTAGTGTTCTTTGTTAGAAAAGCAGAGCTTATAAAAATCCGTTTCTCTACATCAGATTAAACAAAGGCAAAATGAAGAATGTATGGCATCTGTCTAGTCTCATGTTGATGCCAAGGAGACCTGAACCCTGGTTCCCTGACTCTGAATTCAGCACCATGCTCTTATTAATGGACCATCATTTCACATGGAGCTTTTTTATTTATTTTTATTTTTATTTTTATTTTTATTTTTCTTTTTCTTTTTCTTTTTCTTTTTCTTTTTCTTTTTCTTTTTCTTTTTCTTTTTCTTTTTCTTTTTCTTTTTCTTTTTCTTTTNTTTCTTCAGGGGATGAGGGATGGGGTAGAGGGTATTTGTTCACATCAGACAAGACTGAAGGAAGAATATTATGTATAAATACAGGCTGAGACAGGCTAAAATAGCACCCATCAGAATTGTTTAATCTCTGATATTACTCTCACTCACCTTCATGTCAGTGCTACCTCTCCCTCCACCTTGAATCCTTAACTCCTTCCTCTGACAGAGTGTACCATAGCCAGAGCAGTATAAATCAAGGCCTAGAATCAGGAAAATTGAAATAGATTGGAAATGCCAGTTCCTCAAGTAGGAAAAGAAAGAAACAAGACCACAAGAGATCAGAAGAGTGATTGCAGCTTCATTACAAGGGCCGTTGTACCATCCAAACAGGTTATTGCCTGTCACAAGCGGTTTTTATTTTCCAGCTCCTGACTGATGCAGAGCTTGATCTGAAATAAATGTCATCTATCCACTTGCTTTATAAATCTCTTTGCTGTACTCACATTTAATGTTTATGAGTCTCAACATTTTCAAGTAAAATACAATTTTACACTTGTGTTGTCTTCATTGTAATGCAACAGGAGAGAGGTTGAGGGCTGCATAAAAGCTCTTACTGGTCCACGTTAAGGTGGAACTGTGCTGGAATGAACTCAGACATGTCAAAAGGCAAGACAAACCGTGGTGGGACTTCCATGCAGTGCGCTCTCAATGTAAACTTCTTCCTTGACCTGTGTCAGGTTCAGACATTAGCAACAAGTCATATAAGAGGTCAAAATACTCCTATACTCAATTTTTAAAGATGTTTTTCATGAATTTACTTAGCAGTTAAAAACCCCCAAACTTCCTCCCAGCAATTCCATAATATCAAGTTTTTGATAACAAAAGGATTTAAACAACATGCCATTGGGAGATTTCGAGAACAGTATATAAAAAAAAAATGTAGAACAGAAAGAGGTAAAGACGGTTGCTGCCTGAATACTGGCCCTTTCTCTGTTAAGAACCTTGATCGAGAACAGATCTCAATATTGGCTTTTTCTCTGAGGAAAAAGAAAAAAATATCTTTAAGACAAAGGTTTTTTTCTTTTTAAATTTAAAACCAATGTGTAAAATAAGAGCTGATCTTTACATTAGCAACAGCTATAACTGTTAGCTCTGCTACTTACACAGCCAGCACAGTATACCTGGGCATGTTATTTAGAAGTCAGTGGTAACTGTAGCAACATTTGCAACATAGCTCATGAATCAGTGGGAAGGCTTGCTCTCCTTAGGCTCTGTAGATAGAAAAGTGCTTCAGGTTATGCTTTTTGAGTAGCTGCAGTCTTTAAAGCAGCCTCAGTGTCCTTAGGCTGAGGTAGAGTGGGTGTTTTTCTCCCGTTGACAGAGTTTTGAAACTGTCACTCTCGCAAGTGGTCCCTCGGATGTGGGTAGGAGATTAATTAGCGTGAGTAACGGTGGATTGTTTAAGCGAGGACTGCAGAATAGTATTCCTTAACCAGGAACGAAGAGCTCTCTTTGCATGAACAGCCACTCTGCCCAAACAGCGAGGGAGCAATCCAGCTCTGATTTGCCTCCCGTGTGTTGTAACTCTGCGGAGGAAGACTGCGAATGACACGGCACAGGAATTATTATTTTTAGAAAACACAGAATATAAATGAGAAAATCTGCTAATATTCAGTATCAGCTCACTGTAAATCTGGTAATGAACAAACTGGATAGGATAGTTATGCATCAATGTCACTGCACTTAGCCACTGCTGCAGTTTTGTCCCCTGCTCCCTTTAATCATAAAGTTTTTACTACATAGCTAGTTTTGGAAGAAAAAAATGTTTGGTCTGTGTTTTACAATAAGTTGTTTGAGACCAAAATTGTCTTATTTTGATACATTAAGGAAATGCCACAGTGTTGCTTTAGGCTAACATGTCTTGGACTTGGTAATTGTCCTGAACGGACCAGTCTAAGTTGAAAGCTCATGGTGACAACAGGAGTAAAAAAGAATCATCAGGTTTGTTTCACGTACCTGTTTCTCTCCTGAGATGTGTTTTCACCCTCCACATGTAATTGAAGAGTAAGATTTCAGCTATGCTTACCTCTATTGAATGTCCAAACCTAGCATTAAGTATTACTTTTTCAGTTAATTTTTTGTCCCTTTCTCTTTATAATCCTTAATTAATTTTTAAGACTCTGAGCTGGCACCACAGTTGCAAGGAGCTTCCCATTTAAGACTCAGTCTTTTTCGAAAGTCTGCCTCTTTCATTTTCCATCATTATAAGGTTTCTTTATGCATTAAAATTCCTTATTATATACGTGTTATAGAATTACTGCTCCCTCTAATGAAAGAAGGTATATTAGAGCAGAGAGGCTTTATTTCTTTTTAGATACAGTAATTTCTTATGTATAAGCACTAGAAAACACCTAACAGGAGAGGAAGATAAAAAACATGCAGCTCAAACTGCCAATAACTGTCCTCTATTTGTATTAAAAACAATTAATTAAAAAAATACAGAAAATCAAGAAAGGTATTACTTTAATACATTTATTAAAAAATTATCCTTAGTAAAATATTTGATTATCTATTAGCTAAAAATTCTAGTAGAAAATATCTGCCTGGATTATGGAAAAAAAAAAAAGAAAAGAAAAGAAAAAAGAAACTAATTTCTTTGCTAGAAATTCAAAACAGTACATTTTCTCAGTTTTTGGCCAGTTCATTGAACTGTCTGCTATTAATTCCTTTCACTTTTAAATAAAATTTTAAAAACCCTTCTGAACTTTTTTGCTTAACATTGTTTTGAGATGACAGTGTCAGCTCAGTAGTGTGAAAGGTATATGTGGAAAAAACAAATTCAATGCCAGATCAAATTAGTGGAGGCAAAGAAGAAGAGAATAAGGGCATCTATGACATAAGAGACAACGGTAATTTTATAAAAATATATTTGCTACTACTGTGATAAAGCCCATTAAATTACAAGGTTGTGACCCAAAATCTTGGTATTTTTATTGAGTAAAATAGAGTACATATTTTATTTGGCTGGATCCATTTATGTTTGGAATGCAATTTCATATGCAATAGGTAATTTTATCTATTTTTTTGTGAATAGGCTACTATGAGAATTTATTAAAACAAACTGCATCAATTTGCTACAAATACACTTTCTGAACCTGAGAACACTTCTGCATGTCTAACTTTGAACAGAAATACTTTTTTGTGCATTCTGTGGGACAGACAACGTGTTTGGGCAAAGTGGGTATGCTCGAGTTTGTAAGCAACCGTTTTTCCACCTTTTCCCACTGAAAGCCCTGCAAGGTAATCACCTTTCTATCAATATCACTATAAAACATAAGTACTTGTGTAGGATCAAGTCTTGTCACAGTTGTCTGTGACTGCCTAACTGTTTCAGGGCTTTGACTACCAGGCAATTAGATTGCAGGTGAATTTTCTTCAGATCGTCATCTGCTTCAGTTTCTTTCACCAGATGGAAACTTGGAGGAGGGAGCAGTGTTTTGGGGTTGTTATTTTCTTCTAATATATTTTCCCTTGCCACATAAGCACTACCGGGTATAGACACCTGCTTGCATCCTAATGAATTTAAACAGCATGCCCAACCGACATTCTGCAATGGGGTTTTTGTGAATGATGCATTTTGGACAGAGGAATTAGTGAATACAGAAGAAAGCAGAGCAGTCTGATAAACCATCATTTGCACCAAATCTGGTAGAAGCACAGGAGTGGGCAGGCATTTGGCAGACTATGGGACCTGCCCTCCTTGGTGTAGGCATGGAGGTACAAGGTGCACTCAAGGTGTGGAGGGATCTGACAGTGCTGGAAGGTGGGATTTTGACCAATAGTCAGGCAGAAAAGGGGCAAAGTAAGAGGAATAGCAGGCTTACACCAATACCAGCAGAATCACATGCCATTGCAAAAGACAGAGAGGACAGACCATAGAGCTAGTAAGAATTATGCTAAGACAACATTTTTTTGGCTAAAGAAAAGCCAAAGCCATTCCCATGGGATTTGGAGGATGAAATTCTATTGATGACATTGCCATTTTATGGTTTTTACTATTTCACTGACTCTGGAATAGCAGGTGGGAGCAAAGTAGAAGGGAGAGGGCCTGAAACTACTGGCTTAGTTTCTTCAGGAAATAACTCAGTCTCAAAGTATATTTTCTGTTTGCAGTGAAAGAAAACTATTGAAACATGAGGATGAGATCACCCATACCCATAGATAAAAAAATTATACCTCTGCAAAAGTTATCTAGCTTACACTATTTTGTAAGTGTGATTCCAAACCAATTAATTATGCCTCTCCGTTCTGAGATAAAATGAGTAACTGACACCTTTCTTAGTTTTTTGTATGCAAAATTGTATGGGAAAATAAGTGAAAACATCAAAATGTTTCCTGATATCTGGCCATAGAAACAGTAATTTAAAGACAAAGGAAGGAGTTAAGCAGACACAGTTTGAGATAACCACTGTATTCCTTCAACAAAACACAGGTGAACCGGTTGAATGGGAAATGAATGATGTTAACATTTTTCAGGAACTTTTTTTTTTCACTCACACACAGAGTATTTTCCACCTTTTTCTTCTCTCTGCTTTCTCTTCTCCACTTTCCTACCTTGTATCTTATTCCCTATAGATGTACGTTCGTCTGCAGTGATTTTGCAGAGTGAATGAGACGGCACAAGTCTGTATTCTGATCATTTGCAAGATATGAGTGTCACAGAGGGAATCCTAAAACCAAGTGAAGTAGCTAGGATTTGGTTCATAAATCTGGGAGTTGGTTTTTATTTCACTTTCAATGTATATTCTTGAAATTACAATATGAACTTCATCTTAATTTTCTGGCTCTCCTTTTTTCTACTGACATTGAAGGTTTCAGTATTCCAGCTCCTGTCACACAGTATGATTGAAACAGATCTGTCTTAGGATTATTTATATCTCGGTTTCCAGCAAAGCTGCACCAGCTTTGTATATTATACCATACCCTTCCATCATAATCACAGGTAGATACTGGGAAAGAGAGTCCAGCCTCAAAGCCATTGACATTCTTGACCTCCACAGTGCTTGGAGCAGGCTCACCCTGTCATTTGTACAGCAGAAGTCGTGCTGCTGTGGCAGTTTCTATCAGAGCACTTGCATTTGTATTTCTTTTAGAGATATCTGGATTGGAGAAGAGGGTAAAAGCAATCTGTGTCCATCACACTGTCAGCTACCAGTAACAGCAATTATTTCTGAGGCATCAGATGCCAGATGAACAACTTTTTCCCGCCTGCTCGCACCACCCTTACATGTGCAGAGAGCAACCTACCAGCAGTGCCCACAATTGCAATAATACAACAAATACTACATTAGGCAGATTGGCAATCGCAGGCCAGAGGGACTTCAAAGGTTTTCTATATTAAGCACTTGATAATGAACCCTGAAGAGCACCAGTGCCCGGAACAGGAATGTAAGCATACGTGCGTCTGCTCCACGCACGCCGTATCACCTGAGCAGAACTTTTGAGCGCAGGGTATTTCCAGGTTTACTGGCCTGCCCATACGTACCATACCCATCTGATGCTGCCCCTGTGAGTGTCTCTATGTTAGCCTGCTTAGATCAATGACCTGACTGCTCTGAATGTGCCACAGCAGAGCTGGCAGAGGGTGATTTCTCCCTAGTCACAGTCCCCTGGAGTGAACAGAAGCATCTTCCAGCTGTAGAGATGGAAGAGAAATCCTTCACAAAGATCATGCTGCTCTGGAAATAAAAGAAAACACAGATCTATTTTTTATGCTTTTATCTATTGTAATCTTCATGTTCTCTACAGCAAAAATTTTTTTTTCTGTGTATTTATAAGCAAATTTAAAAACAAAACACACAAAGAAACCCTAGTTCCTCATTATTTCTTTCTACTTTTCTCATTTTTATTCTGCACATGTGTATGGATTTTCTTCAAGCTTTACTGAAGAAACTCCTGGAAGGCTTAGGATAAGTAAAAAGATTAATCTTGAAGCCCTGCTCACTGTTCACTTAGTAGTGTTCTTCAGAAGGAGAATTTTCCTTGTTAATGTTTGAGTAAAAATATTTTTGTCATCCATGGCTGCTTGCAGTTAGCATCCTTATGTCTAAGAAGAGTGGGAACAAGTCTTCCAGTTTACCCTGAAACCATTTAGGAAGTAGTTTGGTCTTTTGACTGGAGGAGGAAAGTAGTTTTCAAGACAACTGGAGTCTGTGGGTGATATAGACACCTACATAGATTTACAGACTCTGGCACTGAGGAGAATAGCTTTGTGGCATGTTGGGAAATTACCTGACAGCTGGCATATGGTGCTTCTGTGTGACACAGTATCCTGCTGTTTATTAAAGCAAAAAGTCCAGAAAATAGCTTAAACCCTGGGATAGCAAAAAGCACCACAAGAGCAAGGATAATCAAAACACATTTAAAGAGTCTGTTGTTCCAGGATATTACCATGATGTAGCTTGCTGTCCATTATCTGTTTTCTGACAAGATGCAAAATATTTCATGGTACTGCTTAACTAACTCTGTGCAAAGCAGTTCTTTTAGGAATTAACATGACAGTGGCAGAAGCAATGAACATCTGCTCTGGTTTCATGTTGGTGAACACTGAGCTGAATTGTATTCTGAATTTCTCGGTGATATCTTGTACTCTACCAAGCTGTTCTACCCAGTTATCTCTGATATGCACAGCAGCCTGTTCCAAAAATACCATATTTCTTGGGAGCTTCAGCTGTCGGAAAGGAAATCAGGTTTCCATCCATTTAATTGAGAAAAATCAGTTCTTCTAAAAGAACGTTTCAAGCCATAGAAAGAGCAATCATCATTTTCTGAAAGCAAAAAGTAACAAACAGCTCATCTTCCAGGGTTTTGTTCTGTTGTTGTTGTTTTTTTCTCTTTTTGTCCTGCAACACATCACAGCCCTTTAATGTAATTCTGTTTTCTCCACTTTAATCTGTTTATCCTCTAACTATGAGATTTCTCTGCCTGCCTGTCTTTTCCTTTTAGCTTTTAGACAAAATTATTATAAACAAGGAAAACCAAAAGAAAACCATGCCAAACCAAAGCTGGATTTCCTGTTATGTCTTCAAACAAGACCACGTTTAAAAGAGAACATCCTGCTGGAGATATTTCTGTTTTGAAAGAACAGCTTTCCCTTTAGATAAATGCCTAACTCTCTGTTTAGTTTGGTCAGTATCACTAATCAGAAAAAAAGATCATTGTACTCTACACATCCATTTTTAATTTAATGTATTCTGTAGTGAGCTGCATATGATTTTTACTGGGTAGGACTGCTGCCCCTTGGATGTTCTTTCTGCTTTAGTAAATGTTCTTTCTCTGTCACCTATCATGACTGATGTGTAGCAGACTTACAGAAATAAGGATCTTTCAGACACTGGCAAAGCAGCACGCCTCCCTGAAAATTAACCTAATTTCCTGAGCTTGGCATTACAGCAGAATGACAAGGCGGTGACACAATAGAGTGAGATGTGCTCTCTTACCTTCCTCTCACTATCACCAGTTTCTTTCTGGAATTATGGCTGTTTGCCCAGTTCAATGAAATGAACAAACAAACAAACAAACCAACCTCAAAAGCAGGATAAGAAACAAAACTCCGAAGCCGTTAATCAAAATCCACTTGCTCTTCAGGCAAGATAATGTCTTTCCATAAAAGGTAGTGTTGAATTCTTAACAGGTAATGACCTTGGTGAAAACCTTGGTTGTTCTGGGACCACTGTTATGTTCCTGTGAAAAGCTATCCTCTACATATGAGGACAGATGTCCTACCCAAAACACAGTTATGAAACACAATATTTCTGTAATAGCATTATGAAAAAGGACTACTTTATACAGGCAAAAGTCTTTGATAGTGTAATGGACAGAGTGCAGCTTGTTAAAATGCCATGTGGCTATCTCAAATCTGAAGTTCAGTCTTTCAATGCACAAGATGGCTTGTGCTGTGCTTGAGATATTTCTTTACATAGATGGCTCATTCTCTGGCACTAAGCAAATGACTAGCGCACTGAGGAGTGAGTTGCCAAGGAGTTAAAATTTTTAATGTGAAAGATAATCTCTCTTGAAAATGCCAGGGACACCAGGGTGTTCCTTGTCCCACTTGATCAAGATTAAACATCCCACATTTCTCACAGCAGAAGCTAAACTCATCAAAAAAGGCAAGTTTCTGCAGCTGACCCCCAGCAGGCTATTTGTTTTTAATATGTAATGACACAGCTGGTAGGAGCTTTTTTCAAAGAGCTGGCTAATTTAAGTCCCTAAAGGAAATGACCACTCATGGGCTAGGGTAGGACCGTGTCTTGGGTGCAAATGGTTCATCTCTTATTTTGCAAACAAATTCCACTAGAGGCTGAAGCCTCTGATTTTCCTGTGGGTAATTATCAGACTGATAATGTTTCAGAATACTGCCCTATGTAAAACTCCCGAGGACCCAAATTATCTTCTTTTATGGGTACCTCTGAGGAGCAATTGTTTCACAACTATGATGTCTTTAATTACACATCCCAGTGTGGGTGAAATTATTTCAGACCTGTATTCTCTCTTTATTTTTGCCATAATGTTGCCAGATAGCTGCTTGGTTTTATAAGACAATTAAAGCAATTATAGCAAACCATTCTTCATTTCAGAATTGGTTACAACTATTTGATGAAAGAGGGCATGTGCCAGTATTTGAGGACAGGCAGTTTGCATAGTCAGTTGCTAAGATATTGGATAGCGTCAGAATCAAATCTGCAATGATGGATTGTGCTGTCCCTTAAGAAGATTTTAGCTGCATGTTGGTCTTTATTTGTCTTCAGAAAAATGCTGGCCCTTAGAAGAATCATTTCATTTTTGACATACTGCAAAAACTATATGACTCAGCAGAGTGAAATGGCCTCTAGATACAATATCCATCAGCAACTGTTCATTATTTCAATAGTACACAGTATAGAGTTCACATAAAATAAATACTGCCTGGTTTTGCCCATTAGGTAGAAATCTCAGGACACAAGTAGCTGTCATGGGTGAAATCTCATTTCCACAGAGGTCAAAGTAGATCTCTGTTTGCTTCTGGTCATCACAAAGTTTCACCTTATGCCTCTGTGGACAGGTAGTATTACACAACATCTTACTCCAAATCAGAATGAACCAGCAGAGACACACCCACAGAGCTCCTAAGAGATAAGGGACTTTTAAATAAAATCTTGTGAGAGGGTTGTCTCTTTATGAAAGTCTTAGTCAAGTTATCCACAGAAATTAGTAGAAATTTCTTACTCAAGTTCACTCAGCCAAGATTCCACCCCAGTGAAAATTTTAAACAAATACTAATCAATTTATCTGACATGTCCCTTTGACTAGTAACTTCACACAGACAGGAAAAGCCTTAACTTGGCAAGACTTTCATCTTATATGCATAACTTCCACCCACCAACTTTCATTTCTGCAATGATTATAAAAATTACTATCTAACTGGACCTTTCATCTTGTCTGTGCTATATTCCCTCATGTTACTGGCAATAATTACAGGAAAGTATTCAGTAGTATATTAGGGAAGCCTATGAGGCTGATTTTCTGAGATTTTGGGAATCTCTTACTTTCATAACCTTCAGCTGGAGCCGGTAATGCTCAGCTCTTCCAAACATCATGCTAGATTCTCCATTACATTTAGTTGGATGCTACTGGAAATGGTTTACATTTTCAAGTTATCTATCACCTTAAGGGAGTAACAAAATATATTACCAATTGATTGGAATTCAGCACACTGAAAACTCCCTACTGCATTTTATTCAGTACACTTCTGGGCTGGAACACGCTAGCTGGTTCAGAGTATTTAGTAGAATTACGTGTTATCAAAGGATAGGGAATAGACTATGGTATCCCATTGCAGTGCCAGGTAGAATTTTAAATATTGGAATTTAATTACCCAAGTCACATTAGGGTTGCAGTTCTCTATCTCCTTTAAGCCAGCTCATTATCATTTGAGAGAAGAGACTTTGGAGTCAAGCACAATTGCTGATAATTAACTGCTGGTGATACCAGTGGTCTCTAGAGGCAGATTTATCCAGGCCTTGTAATGTTAAAAGAGAAAGACCCAAAACCAGAACTGTTTAAAGGAACAAGTAAGGAATAAAAGAAAATCTATGTTGAGGAAAGTCTTTCACATACCTTCAAATCAATCACTGGAAGACTTTGCAATAACATACAGCTGAGGCCTAGTATTTTGCAGACAATAATATTTTGCAGTATTATAACAGTAAATCTGAACTCTATTCCAAACTAAAAAGCACTAACAGAATTCATGGGTTTGGGAAGGAATAGATTCTCTTAAAACTCCTCTTTGCCTTCTCAGGAGAGAGGAAATCACAGAGACTGGTTTATCTTTTAAGATCTGCAAAAAAGCTTTGTCCCCTTCTCCATAGCAGCAAATTCTGCTTAATATTGGAAATGGACAGTGGTAAGCCAGCCAGCAGTTACTATGTATAATTAGTCATGTTAGTGAAATCTTGGAACAGATCCTTAGCTAGGGTGTTTGACACAAGCAGAAACAAAATCTAAATATTTTCTGGATCCCATTCCCAAGAAATAACATTTCAAGCTTTTTATTGGCACATTCATCAACCTGCTCTGCTGTTGACAGTCAAGAAGTTCTTAAGAAACTTTCTCTGGTGGTGCATTGGAATTTACTGTTATAGTGATAATATCATAAGGGAGACTAGCTGAATGCAACATCAATTACCTTTCCACAGTACTATGGTATCTTGCTGTCAGTCATCACTGCATATTTGAAATATAGGTTTACAGACCTACAAGAACAGTGAAGGAGGCAGGAGAGGTAAGTGAAATGAAACAAACATTGGAAGGTGGACTACAAATTTAATCTTAATATATCTTTCACCTTCCCTAGTACCTTATGGCAGCTCCTAATCCCCATTCTCTAAAGATTTTCTCATGCCAATTTTTTTTAGTAAAACTTTGTTCAGATTCATGCTTGTTGGAAGTGAAACAGAGAACAACAAATCTACAGTGCCATTACACAGTAAAGTGATCAAAGGGCTGCTGATGCCTTTTAGGAAACTTTCAGAAACATAGTATTGTACTTTAATTGAGCTATCCAATATAATGTATTTTATTATTTTTCCTTGCTGGTAGATTCTGCCATACCTTTTCATTCTGAGGAGAGCTGTTCTTCTCATCAGACTCACACTTTTCTGCGGGTTTACTCAGCAGCAGTCCATACATTCCAATTGGGTTACTTGAAGAATAAAGTCTTAGTGAGTAGGAATCCAACACATTTCCTTACAGGAACTCAGGACATAATGTACTATTCACTCTGCAAACTGAGTATACGTCATCAACATAATTTGAATCACTGTGCATATGTTTGCTTGAAATTACTATTAGCAAGTGTATGAAAGCAAGGACTAGGAGTTCATTTGTTCTTTCTGCTTATATTCGTTATTTGCCCCTGCTGTGACATCGTATGCATCTCTGCTGCAACTAAAGTTAATGGCACAAACAGCCATGGAATTTCAAATGAAAAGTAAGCAGCAAGAACAGATACATATCCCTTAAAACTCTTAGCTTTAGCTCATGTGTTTTGTCTCTGGGCAAATATTCATTGCAATACATTGCAGAAGAAAATAAACACCAAACACATTCCTTGTAGAAACCAGAGATTTCTTCAAATTTAATACATTAAAGACATCCATGTAAGATATCTTTCTACGGATATACTGCAAAACGCAGCAAGAATTTATTTGCCATAAGTAGTACTTTATTGATACAGTGTAGCTTTCAAAACTGAATTGTCACTGGAATCTCTTTAGATATTTTTAGAAATGTGCATCATATATATCAATATGTATGTCAATACTAAACTTTTGATCCTGCTTTCCTGTAATGATAATGTAACACCCTTTTCTACAGTTCTAGAAAAAGAGAGGATTAGAGATTAACTTCTACTATACTGTTGAATAGGAGCCTAGGTGGGTGCAAGGTTTCCTCTTAAGCTTTTCCTGAGTTATCCAGGCTTTTATAGAGTGACCTGGCTGGATGTGCTTCTTCCCTGTGACAGGCTGATGGGACATGCGTAAGGAGTCTTATCTTTATGACTTCTCTACCTGCCAGGAAATGTTGTCGTGTGTTGTTACTATTAATGTGTATCAGTAGTGAACAATTGCTGCCTCCTTCCCACCCTCCCTCTCACTTCCTCCCTGACCACCCCCCCACAACCCTCCCAAAAAAATATGGTTTGGGTCACAGAAAAATGAATGGCCAACCTACCTACCAACTTACAGCTGTCAGGGCTTTCTAGTGTCTACTTTTCTAAGTGTAGTTGACTTGTTTGTGTGCAGCTGCATGATCTATCCTAAGGTTTGCCTCTTCACTCCTGTGTCCATAATCTCAGAAGAGATCTGTGAAGCATGATGTCTCCAGCAATTATCCCTTGGGGTTATTTTTTTTTTCCTTTTCTTTTGCATTATCTTTCACAAAACACAACACAAACAAAAAAACCCCACACCAAACCAACCAACCAAACAAAAGACAAACACAGCTTAAACATATTGCCTTTGCACAAGAACTGAAAAATTAAGAAACTTAGGCTGCTAATCAGTAGAGGACATGAGTTACAAAATAGATGCCTATTTGTGCAAAACATCCTGCTATCACTCCCCAGTGGAACGAGCTAAAGACTCTTGCCAAGAGTGTATCACCAGACAATTTAATCAACACATTGGTCAGCTGTTTGCATAAAATAGTAATGTAGCATTTAGCCTTTCTGTGGACCTCAGCATATGTATCTGCAAAATGTATAACTCGTTCTAAAATTAAAACTTTGCAGGAGTTTTGTAAAGCTAGGCTAATTAATGTCAAGCAGTCAGCTGAAATTTGCTCTTTAAGTGAAATTAATTTATCTAAACCTTCACAGGAAGATTTCTTAATACTTTTCATAAAACTCCTATAGCCATCATGCTGGCCATTTATTACTTATACATCAAAACAAAACTGTAGGAGAGAAATGGGCAAGCCAGAAAGTTTGAAAAGAATAGCCGTAGGTTGTAAGAGAGGTCTCGCTAGGGACACAAAAGTGAAGTACAGAGTCAGTGGAACCAAAAAACAGTTTATGGTAGTGTACTTTCATATTTGTCAATGGCAGGAAATTATATTAGAAGATCATCGTCACTCTACCATAGTGTCTAACCTTCCTTGGATACAAGCATGTGATTTGGGTTTGGAAATATCCTTGCTTAGTATGTAGAAAGACAATCCAGAACATGACCATCTTTGAAACATACTGAAAATCTCCTTCTTTTATAGAATTTTCTTGGCCAACCAAGATTACCTTTCATAACCATTTCTCAATTGCTTCACCATCCCTGCAAAACAGAGCAATCACCTAACATACTTATTCAGAAATAGTTAGATGTGAAAGGAATCAGAGATTTTGTAATTGCTGCTGGGGGTCTCAACCTTGGTACTTTAATTGATTCAGAAGCTACTGAGTATGGAAGGTGTAGAATGACTGCCACTTATCAAATACTGAAATGAAAAGTGTGCATGACCTCTTGTCCACGTGTATTAAACTGTACAAAGGTGGAAATGTGGTAGTAAAAGAAACAAAGGAACTTTGTCACAGAAGAAATGGTAAAGCATTCAGAAATTCCAGGACGATTCAATGCACTGAAGATGAAGAGGAACTCCCCCACTCACTGGAGTCAATGCTGTCTTCATAAGTTCATGGTTCGACACCATGGATCTCCAGGTGGGTCAAGATTATAGAGATACACCAACCTGGAGGACTCCATGCTGTTGAGCTGTTCACAAGCAGCGGAAGCCAATGAGCTCTTCTCAGCTACCAGGTTATTTTCACTGTCTGCCTCTGGAGCTCTCCTGACTGAATTTCTTGTGCTCACTTTGGAGGAAGTTACCCATGGAGAAAACCAAAACCCCTCCACAACTGAGGAGAATGAGTAAACCACCTCTCTGCTGAAGACTAAAGCACAATCAATGCTGATACACAGCTAAGGAGATTTCCAGGTTATTACCAAGTATGCGCATACATGTGTGTGTACTTGCTTCTGCAGTGGACTTTCTTATACTTTTCTGTGAATGTTTTAAATTTCTCTTCACTATCAAAGGGAGAGGCTGAATGAAAAAATTATGTTATTTGTGAAGCAGCTAAAATACTAAGTGGATAGCTATCTAAAGCAAAGAAATCAGGCATGTTCTGAAAGGGTATGACTACACTATCGAAAATTTATGGGTATGAGCCCATTCTCAAACCCATACCTGCCTCCCATCCACAGTGATTACCTGTAGGGGTGTTAGCAGCTCTAGATTTATGTTAATCTATGATTTTTCTGTGAGGAATCTATGATTTTTCTTTAAGAGAAGAGCCTGAGCCCATTCCCAGCCTCTGCCTGAAGCCAAACTCTTGTTTAAATGATATAAACAGATCAGGTTGTGGTGAGGCAAAGCGTGTTACACAGCAACAGCACATGTGTGGAGTACAGCTTTCTCCATGTGTATTGTGGACATTTGAGGTATAAATACCAGTGTGGATGGCAAGGTCTGAGGCTGTGGAGAATGGCATCCTTACATCCACTTTTGAGCTCTTTTCAGTCCCCTTATCTGGAAGTGTAGACATACCTACAGAGAATCATGTCTCATGCATGACAGTAAGTATTTATATGCGTTGGTATGCATCAGCACTTATTCGTCTGTTGTTCACTTGGGTAAAGGCAAGTCTTGTCATACTGGAAGCAGGGAATTACCTCAGAGCAGAGGTGCTCAGGTTGAAGATCTTCGTGCTGCTGGGTCACTCGTTGCACCTGAGAGCAATAAGGCACTTCAAGGAGGCTGGCAATGAACCATTGCAAATCAGTCTTGCTCTCAGGAATTGTCAGTGGTAAAGCCTAAGCCACTGCTTACTTCGCTTATTTACATTTCGTATTTACTACACAGAATTTCTATTTGAGGGTTGAGTAGGAGGTTGAAAGAGAATAAACCTGAGCAAGACCTCTATAAAAGCAGGATGCATCTTTATGCATGCTGCACTGAACTGTAATTTAAATGTATCTGGGCTGCCACTGATGAGCAATTTAAAAGTGATAGAATTTTCACAGATCTCTTCTGCTTTCCATAAGGCTTTTCTCTTTTCTTTAAGAAAAAAAGTAAAAAGAGAGAAAGAATTCTTCAGGGGATAAAATTACTTTAGAGACAAACAATGCATCTGTATTATACAGTATTGATTGAGACGTGGCTGTGAGTTACATGGAATTACAAGCTCCCTTGCTCTCTTTCACTAGGGCTGTTCAATGTGTTATGAATTGATATGGGACCCACAACTGAGTGTCCATTTGTTTTATTCTTTATGCAAGGCCTTAAAGCTGTTGGTAACGATTGAGACAAGGGTGGATCTGATAACCAGGGAGGGTGGAGGCTGTGTATTACTCACTTTCAAGTGCCCTATCAGCATACTGCTGAGCTGACACTGGGGTAACAGCTCTCTCCAAAGCAATCTGCAGTAGCGCCACTTGTCAGCAGCAGACGGAGAGCAAGAAAGCACACAGGGTGTAATTTTTTTTTTTGCCTGCAACCTAATGTAATATAAGAAACTTTTTGGATTCCAAAGTGGCTGGGAGTCACCAGATCATTGTTATTAAGCAAAACCTTTTCAACTGGGAAGACAAGACTGCTCGTCCTTATTCAAAAGAGCTTTGTGGTGTAATGTGTTAAATTCTGGCTGTGTGAGTGGATTGTGCTCAAGCAGATGGCTGATGGTTTTGAAAATAATGTTCTCCCAATAATGTATCTTTAATTGTCCTCATCTCCTGGAGGACAGGTCCTGCCACAGCAGGACCTTGCTGAGGCAGAGGGGCTCAGATCTGTCTGTATCCATCTGTCTAGACATGTCCAGAGAGAGTGTAATCATCATCCCTGTTTACCCCTTGTCTTCTGAAGAAGAAAATATATTCTTACTCTCTTAGGTTCCTTTAAGAAACTCTGCACTAACTTTTATGGATTTAGGCAGTTTTTTTCCCTTATTTACGGCTTTTATTTTTAGACTATGATTGGTGCTGAATTACAATACACCATGGCAGCTGCTTATTCATGTGTTATAGCTGTATATTTAACTCCAGTTGCTCTCTGTCTCATTGCAACAATCTTTTAAAAATGCAAACATACTTAAAAAGTAGATCACATTTTGCACCAAAGGGAAAAAAATGGCCATTTTCATTGTTTATAAAATTTCATGGCATATGGATATTTGTTAGCAGGCTAAGTAGTTCCAGCTGGTGTGTTTAGTTTGTGAAGTGTAAGGCTTCCTGCAAACTGGCTAATCAAGTTGCCCTTTTCAACCTGCTGATTTTATAAAGCTTACAAATCTATCCTTTCCATTCTGGTATGGCTGGATAAACAATGTAGCAACTGTTTGATCCATATAAAACTGTGTAGAACAAACTGCAAAACTGATCCAACATACTAATACAGTTTAACACAGCAAGGGAGACACTTCTAAATCTATTCAGCATAGTGCACCTTAATACAGGTTAGAATTAGCTTTTTCCCTTCCCTTCTTTTGTCGTACACACAAAAAGAAAAATAAGTAGAAATAAGTGAAGAAAATTGGATCTTCTAGCACGTAAGCTGACAGAGTATAGGTTTTGAGTTATGCTACCATCACCACAGTGAGGGTTGTTGTCTTTCCTCACCAGAAGCACAAGCCACTTCGTATATAGGACACTAGACAGCAACATAGAAATTTTCACCCAGAGTTAAGGTTTCATCTAGCATTAGATGTCTCCTTTGTGATTCCTTTCTACAAACATCAGATATGGACTCAGCTTTATCTCAGCACCGAGAATTGCCACAGGTCAGTCTTGCTGAAGATTGTTGTTCACCAAGTACCTTTTAAAATAAAAGATTTTGGTTGTTCTCAGTCCACTCCAGATGTTGGAATGTTTTGGTAGAGCAGAATGAGGACTGAAAACTTACTTTATTTCAAAATATTAGGTGCTATCATTACCTGATTCACAGAACTGGGATTTTAAGGGAGGAAAAAAACCCCAAACAAAACAAAAACCAAAAAGAACAAACATATGACTCATGTTAAAATTACAGGATCTGACAGTACTAGATTTTGCATCTGATTTATAGAGTTTTTTTTTTTTTCTACTGGATTATTATTCTGACTTTCAGAAAAAAAAAAAAGAAAGAAAAAAGAGCAACCATGAATAAAGAGGAGTTCTCAGTAATGTCTTCTTCACCCAGCTGGAGCTTTCAAGAAGATTAAAATTCTGTTTGTTGTTCAATATTACTTTATTGGATAAGAAATTAAAACTCTTTTGAAGGACCTCAGTAAGATGAATGCCAGTTTTAAACAGGAACAGAACCTATTAGCAAGTTGGATTATTGCTCTCCCTTTCTTTCTACAGTTGCATGAAGGATGTAGCCATCTCATTGTTGTGTTTTCTACTCAGAGAGTAGAAACTGTGACCATCATGCATGTTCCTTCCTGCTCCTTATAACAGCGTCTATGATGCAGATTG
This sequence comes from Pampusana beccarii, assembly GCA_013399365.1. Lineage (NCBI taxonomy): Eukaryota > Metazoa > Chordata > Aves > Columbiformes > Columbidae > Pampusana > Pampusana beccarii. The sequence goes on along the minus strand of VWYH01008155.1, from coordinate 305,691 downwards.
CTTCTTTGAGGGCTAGGTGACAGGAGAGATCCTGCACTAAATTCCCAGACTGAGCTAATATCAGGCAACTCATGCTTATACTGCTTGCTGCTTTCTTGAAGATGTATAGGAGGAGCTTTCTTGCTCCTCTGAATCAAAGATCTCTATGATAGGCACTCCTCAGCAGGTGCTTTTGATGGGCTGTGGTGGAACAATACCATTATCAATGTCATGAAGGAACAGCAGAGCACAAGTCTACACAGTAAATGTTGTGTCAGTCTAAAGGGTGAAGAAGGGACTTCTTGATCCACATTATGTATGTGTCCTTGAAGTTTTCTGCTTCATTTACTGACCAAACCAAGATTTTCTATTGTTAGCAATGCAGAGCTATTACAATCTGAAAGAATGAGCTGTGTTCTGTTCTGATGTATGCGCCATCAGCAGAATTGTCAGCTATGTCTTAGTCACTGCACTTTTATTATAGGAGGTTTTAGACATGCGGCTGAGTTTGCAGGGCTTGTAGACACTCAGACTGTCTTTTTACTTGTGCACTGAACAAATATGGCATAGAAATCTACATCAGCCAGCAAACGTTGACTAGAACCCTACTTGATACTTTTATAGTGTGGCTTTTGTGGTTACAACTGATCTTTAGAGTGAGGGTAAGAAAATCCCATTATTACTTTGTATTGTTTCCAGACTCTCTTCCATCTTATTTCCACCAGCTGTGAGTTCTGTCTCACACACATAAAGGAGAGAAGAAAATAACACCTTTAGCTTGAAAGCTTTCTAATCAAAGGCGAGAGGATTGACATTTTACCTAACAATAGCCAAAGAAATCTATGTGCTTTAAGAGCCCTTGCTAATATCAAAGAAAATTAATAACAGCTTTACTATTTACTAAGCACCAAGATTTTTTTTTAACACAGTTGTGATGGTGTCTCCAGTTTCTACTGGGGCACTCCACAAGGGAAATCTCAGTCCAGTGAGGTGCTCCAGTTTAGTACTAGAGGCAGGATTTTTTCAATGTCTACTTACAAGTTGGACTTCTAGTCTATGAGGTCTGGCTAGGGTTTCTCTGTAGTAAAGAAATATTCCCTAGTGGCAATTAGTTCCATCCTGTGATGGGGCTAAGGAAGAGGGGACAAATTCCCATCTAGAGGCATCTCTGTATTGTCTTTTACTGTAGAGGTACCCTAGATAAGTAGCTATGAGAAGGCATATAGCTTTCAGAATACTAAAATCAGGCAAACGAATTCCACTGAAGGAGAAGCAAAATAACTTCTGAAGTCTCTTTTGCATGTTGCCTTCTCTTTCCTGCCCCAAACCTCAATGAATATTTGTTTTAACTGGAAAGGGGTACCTTCCCACAGCCCTTGATGTAAGGCTTATGATGAAGTATGAAGAGCAAGGAGTGATGGGCAGAACATCCTGGTGACAGAGACCTACTGGTTGTTGTAGCCGAACAGACAGTGGGTAATAATGGCAGATCAGCTGCCAACAGACCAGAACGTCCATAATGGTATACTGCACAGCAGTTCGGAAGGTGAGATAAGAGACTTGAGCTCTGAACTGTGATCCGTGTGCTCCCATTTGTCCTGTACAAACTCAAAAGGCCTTGGATAGGGTCAGGGTGCAGATGATCGCATGAGTCCCTGGAGCTACCTAGAGTGAGGACATAACAGGTCATGCTTCCCTGCAACTTGATTAGGCTGTTGTTTCTAACAGACTCTCTCTGTTGGCATCTGAAGGTCTCCCTGCTTCAGAAAGCACTGGATTTTGATAGCAGTGGAGAAGGTAACTGGTCTACCTCCATCAAATTGTCTTAAGTTCTCTGTGCTTGCCTACTCAAGAGACATGCAAACTGTTTTGTTAGGACTGTAATATGGATTATAAGCATGCTCTTCCCAAGCAGCTGTGAAGAGTTACTTTTGTCTGGATATTAACAAGAAGGGGTACCCTTGGTGAGTATGGTGCCCAAGGAAGGCTTGTCCTGCCTAACTGCTTAGATGCTGAGCAGGAGCTGGCTTCTAGGCAGAAAATGAGGATGGTCAGCTGAAACTACTTTATCTTCAGATAGGTTTGAGTGCTCCCATAGGATATGGTCAAGGAGACAGAGATGTTCTGGCGGTGTGCAGGATGTGCATCTTTCCCTTGGTACCTGAAAGAAGAGATTATGCTTGTTCTTCTCCCTTGCTGCCTTGTTTATTGAGACTGAGATTGTTCTGTGGAAGTTATTGGGAGCTTATTCATTGACTCCAGCAGGAGCTTTATCAACAGGGATACCTTCCCACAGCCTTTGATGTAAGGCGTGTGATGAAGTAAGGCACAAGGTGTGTCTGTGAAGAGCCTGTTATGCATTTGCACTGTGGCAAGCATTTTAACAGTCTCTGCATTTGAAAAAGAAAATGTCTCTGATCCAGGACTCTGAGTCTGGAACATATCCTAACCGCCAGCACAATATTTGCTAATATACCGTCTTAGTTGTAAGATACAGAGCAAGCCACTTCTGTGTATTATTTTTTTCTAACAAATAAAGGTATGCCCAAAACGGTTCCTAATTCCTAATTGTTCCTAATTCCTATTTAATTAACGGTGAAACTAGAGGAAGATTCAAAGTTTCCAAGCAAATTTCCCTTGTACTAGAGGCTGAACCAAGAGTCAGTTCCAGCTCAGCTCCAAACAGCTTAATTCCCTGTTTATTAAAGCTCCACAAATAAATTATTTTCAGAAATAAAGAGATAATGTCCCACTGAGATACTGCTGTCAATGAATTGGACCAGTTGTTTGTGTAGTTCCGTTTTTATCTGTCCCTTTTCTTGAACTACTTAAAGCTTGACTCAGTGATAAGATTTCAGACTGCCTTTTCTCCTGTTGTTTTAGGTTACACTAAAATAAAATAATTGTCGTATATAATATTGAAGAATTACTAAAGCCTACAAAATGTCTTATTCTGTTTATCCCTCAATAGATGAGTTCCATATTACAAAGCCAAGCAATTTTAAATTTATAATGTACTTAAGTTCCATTCACTACTGTAATGTTTGTATACTGGTAATTTCTGTAGTTCGCAGTTTTTCTCCTGCTGTGAAGGATTGCTTTGAACTCCTAAATCTCCTGATAGACTTTCCTAAATGGACATATATTTGAGTGTAATGCTCAGCTGAACATGGTTTTTGATGTTCAGTCAGCAAAGAACCGAATCTTAAAAAAAGTAAAAGTACTAGGTGGTTTTGCTTTACTCTGAGGTCACTCACCTTTGTTGCAATGTGGCATTTTACAAGTATTGAAATTGGCATTTAGTTTCAGATTCCAAAGATCTATGCAGGAAGTTTTAAGTTATTTTATTTTATTCTTTGTTATATTTAATTCTTTATTTGATCTTGGCAAAAGTATTAAGAGAGCCCAGTAAAAGTACAAAATAACTTGATTTAGAAAACATAAATAGATAAATGTTTGTATTTTTATATTATATGTAAAGATAAATGACTGTAAGTAGAAATCACATTAAGTCGAAAGACATTATATCTTTAGCCTGTCCTAATGTCAGAGTCTTGGCAACCGCTACGTGACACAGCTCCATTACAGTCAATAAAAGACAATTTGCTGTAGCCAAGAAACTGTCTCGTTGTATTTCTAGCAGCTCAGAAACTACAGGGAGCCCTGTGCAGAAAATTCCTCTTCCAATGACTGCAAGTCCTTTAAGTTACGTTTCAGAAGATCAAAATGATGCAACAAGTAACTTCCCCACATTCTGTCAATATGAACAACAAACTCAGTCATACTAGAAATATTATTTTGTTCTGTTCTCACTTTTACAGCCACCACCACCACCATATATCTGTAGGTCTTCTAACACTGATTGCTCCAATTTATCCTTCCTGAGCCTACTCCAGGAATTTCTAGGAAGAGAGGGGCATGCAGGTAGTGTTACATAGCTACTTTGAAGCTGTGAACAAGATCTCTTTGTTTTTTCCTGTATGTTCACCTGGTGTATGAGAGACATTCCTTCTTCTTGTGCAAGAATTACTATTTTTTATATAATTTAGCCCACTCTGGTATAGAATAGTATTGTTGTTTTGAGTACTCATAGACATTCACTGTATGAAAACTGTGTGTGGATTTGTTAGTTATCTTTAAGAATGCCAAACAAGCTCAATAAACTGATTTTGAATACGACAATGAAGAAAAATGTAAAAGAGCTATTAAACCACCCACTGAGGTATGCCTCTTCTAGTTGAGGGTTTTCCTGCAAGCACTTTAATGGTGTCATGGTTAGACCTGGAAGAAATTGTACCGGTAGAGGCTAGAAGAGGACTTGTTATGTTTTTACTCCTCCTCCCTGAATAGAGTATCAAGGATATCTTGATTATCCTTCATAGACGTTTGTATAACACGATCTTAAAGACCTCCGTTGACAAAAATGCTACAAAGTTCTTTTGGTACACTGATAGTGTCTAACTCTCCTTTTAGTCAGATTTCTTTTTCCTAATTAGGACCCCAAATCTATTTTGCTGCAGGTCAAAGTAATTATTCCTTGTGTTATTACTTGTAAGTATAGAGAACAGTTTCTCACCCTTTGAAACAGCCTACTGAAATTCAAGCTTCTCTGGAATAAAAAAAAAAAAAACAGTTTTACCAACTTTCCACCTATTTCATGGTTTCTCTACTTCTGACCGGTTTAATTCTACTGTCCTGGACTACTGCACACATCTGTGCATTTCTGAAAGTGATATCCTAAATAAGATGTAGTATTTCAGATGAATACTGATTATTGGAAGGTACTGGAATAATTATTTTCCTCAATTTGCAGATTTACACATGCCAGAATTAAATCTATCTTTTCATAGAAAGATTGCTTATTGGTTTTTACTAAAACCAGATCTTCTTTTCCACAGATGCTTTGTTCTCCATTCTGTGTTTGTCCATCCAATTTTCACTTCCTTTATGTATCACTTAATTCTTGTCTTCATTAAATTTTATTTTATTTATTTCATATTCTTTTTTTCCAGTGTAGTGGATCATTTTAAATTCTGATACTTATTCTAGATGCTTATTGTTCTTACCAGCTTACTAACATTGCCCAAGTTTGTGAGTGTTCAGTTCTCATTAATATACCCAGGGTTTGTGGGGGAGAGATGATTATTTTTGAGGAGCCCTCTGTAGTTTGTCTCCACCTTGCCCACTGAAAGAAATATGCTAGCCATGTTGTGGTTTCATCGCAGTGGTGTGGGAGAGGTACTGCTGCTTTCTGTTTGGTAAATGACCTTGCTAAGGGAAGTGTTAAATCACACTGTTTTTCAGTATATATTGCAGTGTGATATACAGTCTCATTGATGTTCCCCATTGCTCAGCCCTCTCAACATATTATTTTTCTAATTTTCATTACATATTTGTATTCTGACTTTTTTTTTCTTCAAACTTGACAATTGATGTAGTTTTTCTCCTAGTCTGGTTCCAAATCTCCTGAGAACTCAACTCATGAAAAAATCCCCTTGAAGAAAGTGTTTAAAAAGATGTTTAATAGTAATCCAGAGATCTAAGTCAAAATTATGACATCAGATTTCACAACTAAGGGGAAAATGACTCCTTCTCTCCCCTCATTTCTGTGTTGAAGTGAAGTCATGAGGATATATGACAAAAAAGGTTGTCATTGTGCAATGTCTTCCATCAATATCTTGACCACCACCAGCTCTAGAGATAAATTCCTAAAATTTGACATGTAATTTTAAGCATTTTCCTGAATAAATGACTGCTTAAGTGTTTTTCCAAATCAGAGCTCAAGCCAATTAGTGTTATTTTCCCATCTGCTCTATTATTTCCTATAATATATTCACATTGTTTCATTTCTAAGCTGTTTATGTTCTTGTATTAATGAATATGTTAAATAAAATTAAACCAAACAGCTCTCCCAGTAGCCGCATTAGAGGATATCTCTTCCCAGATCAGACATATCACAGAGCTGTTATCTTTATTTGCAGTCTTTTGTTTTTCCTTAGTTCATAGACAGTAGTGTTTCTATTTAAGTCAGATGAGGTTTCTGGGGAGAGCAACATTTCATGGAAATCTACAGTAGATATTTTAATATGCCTTCACTTTGGAAAATGATTTGATATTCTGTCTCCTAGAGCGTTATGTGCAAAATTAATATCCAGAAAGGGCATATGATATGAATGCAAATTTAAAAAATCTGTCCATTACTCATTTATCTTTTAGTATCTATAGATACCGAACTGGGGGTTCTGGTACTCTGTTAAACACCCTGTGATCTTTCAGTGAAGCTATGTGATGTCGGTGAACTAATTCAGAGCTGGGTTATAATTTCTCAGTTAAGACAAAAACTTGCTACTTCTAGCATAGGGGCCAGGACCAAGTAGAGAAAAAAAGACATAACTAGCAGAGGGAGCCAGAGGGTGAGAACCTTGGGGAAGTGGGCAGCAGCTATTCTGTCAGGAGCCATCGCTACAGCAGTAGCTGCTTTTAGGTACCTTCTGTTCCTTCCCTTGGCAGCAGCAACCTAGGATTTCCAGAGCTGAGGCGCTGGCAATGCAGGCAGCAGGACTTCAATCTGTGTGACTGCTCTGGTTACCAGACGCTGCACGCAGCTGGTGGTTCTGCCCATCATAAGACCTGTTCCTAAGAGTACTGTGACAAAACACTTGTTAGATCCTTACTGAGCTGGTTAAAACAACACAACTCTCTAGTATAGACAGGATCCAGCCCAGATTCCAGGCCATGAAACATCCAACTTCTCATAGTGCTGGCAGAACACAAGGCCCTGGTGGCACTGCTGCGATGTGCTCTAACATGCTGGGAATATGCAGTTAATCTCATCTCATTGCAAACACCAGATGCTACCCCTCAGTTCAGGCCATGGAGGTGATAAGGCAGCGTACCAGCTCTATTTATAATTGTAACCTTTAGAGAGTTTATTTTCAGAACTAAACTCAACAACATGATAACATTATGGGGCTGCATTTCAGTGTGGTGGTGGTATAACAGTGTCACAGTGGTACGGTATAATGCAGTGTTCTCATGGCATATACTGGCTCCTATCACTTACAAATAGAAAGCACAATACCTCTAAATGCTCTGGGGGCAGGATTCTGTCTCCTCTTAGAGCTACTGTCTGATATTAAAATGGTATGACACTCATTTGTACTTAAAAGCATTAGGATGAGCAGGAGTGTCCTGAAGCACAGTGAGAAAGTGAGTTTTTAATGGTATTTCCTTCTTTTATCAATATTATCTACTAAGGTCTGCTGTATACCTTTCCTAAGGTAGAATTTATGATCTGATGAAAGTAGAGATAGGTGACATAGCTCTGTTATTTAATGATGTGTCTGCAACAGCAATTTTTGTCTTTAATTTTTGTTAGCTTGTAAAAAAGCAAAGGAAAAAAATTATTAGTCTACCTCTATCAACAGGCTCAAACCTTTCTTCCTATACATGAAAAGAACAACGATATTCACTAATCTTAGTCTGCTTCCAGCTATTTTATGGTCACAAACCAAGCTTTAAACACAGGGCAATTCATCAACTACAACCACTGGAAAAACCCTCCAGGGAAAACCTGTGCTGTATCTGTAAAAGCTTCAGAACATCTAATTTTCCCTTTTTTTTTTTCTTTTTTTTTTTTTTTTTTTTTTTTTTTTTTTTTTTTTTTTTTTTTTTTTTTTTTTTTTTTTTTTTTTTTTTTTTTTTTTTTTTTTTTTTATATTTTTTTTTTTTCTTTTTTTTTTTTTTTTTTTTTTTTTTCCGGTTTTCATTTTTTCCTCACTCTATTTTTATGCCCTTCATCCTCCCTTTTTTTTCTCTCTTTTCCCTTGGTCTTCCTTCCTCTCTTCATCTTTTCAGTCCTCTGTTGTCATCCATTCTCCATTGCCTTCACTTTGACCTGAAGGTTTCAGTCCTGTGATAGGAATGGTGCAAAGGCTCTTGTAGAAGGTACTCCAAACAGCTTAGAGACATCCAGCATGCTGTAAGGGAAAACCTGTCAGATGCCAGTATTCAGCCAGGACTGGGGAGCTACTCAGTGCAATTCAGTTCCTGAGACCCCAGAGACCTCAATGACTTCAGTGTCTATTTTCCTGTTGGGTACCCAGCAAGGTGCAACCAGTGACTTCAGGAGATTGCTGTGAGGTTTTGTTAATATACACATAAATTTCCAGAGACATGGTTGCAGAATAATGTTCCACTTATTGCAGGAGAGTCTGTGTTCAAACCTGCCAGCGGCTGCAGAAGGCTTTCAACAGGAATGTTGTTATGTTGCAAGCAGATTTGTATTCATTAGGTAGCCTCTAGGACCACTGGTCCACTCTAATAAGTGTTTTGCTAAAAGAGGTCATGTCCCCAAAGGATGTCTGATTGGGACATGTCATTTCTCCTGTAAAAGATGATTACAATAGGCAGATACTGATTGTCTTCTAACACTCCTAGGGTGACCATCCTTGAAAAAAAACAAAAAAACCCAAAAAACCAGACACTTCTATTTCAAGGTTGTTCAGTGCTGATGAAAGTTCTTAGACTGACGACTCTGGAAAACGAAGTCCTTTTCCGCATGGCATAGGTACTGTCAGTGGAAGAAGATTTTGCGTTTTTTGCATTACTGCATCACCAGCAGCAAGCGTTCAAACCCTTATCCAGGGAGAATCCTCAAAGTCAAGATTTTTTTTCAAAGGAGTTTCAGTTCTGCCATTCCAACTAATGCAAGGAACCACTGCCATGGTGCTGCACATTCTTTCTGTTTGTGATCTCCATATAGCTTTTCAGGTGATCATCACACTGTCCCTTTTTCTGTCTTTCTCTTTTGAATATCTTTGCTGGAAAGGATACAAATGTGTTCATTAGGTATGCTGAATGTACCCATCAATAACCAGACAACCTGTATTTGAGCACAGCCTGAAGGATGGCCTTTCTTAGGAGTTTTAATCACAGAAACATTTTTGAACATAAAATAATTTTAATTGACTTGCCCATCTAGATGAGAAACATCAGTTTAGAGAGAGTAACACTGATAAGTTAGTGCAAGAGTCGTACAGCTGATTCAGAGTGATACACTTGATACGCTCAATGGGTCTCAGGTTAGACAAATGAGAGTCCCTTTAAAGACGTTGGCCTGATGCTGTCAATGGGAAAGGAAAGGTGAAGATGGAAGAGAACACTATATGCAGGAGACGGGTAGTAAATAGTTTTGGAGGTTTTTTTAGACAAAAACATAATAGCAATTTTTTGTAAGATGCTAAAACAAAAGAATCTGGGGAAAAATTTTTCAGAAACTGTTTCTCAGTAGCTCAAACGCTGCACAAAGGAAATCCCACCATAGGCAGGACATGACAACTAGAGTAAATAATCCAGCCTGTAATTTAGTTATAAGAGATTTCAGAGATACATATGCAGTGAGGTGTGAGATAGCTAAAATATTTCCAGAAGCCTCCTCTTTGCTACACTCTCTCCCTATATCACCTAGCTAGAAGTGGACTCTCTTGCCTCCTGCCTGGATGTTGTTTGTGTCATGCAACCAAGATATCATGGGATCAGGCATCAGCCTTGCACATGAGGAGGGTCCCAGTCCTGTGGGTCTGAGAAGGAAAGGTCAGGGCATCCAGTCTTTGCACGATTTCGTCAGAGGCAATGACACCTCTGCATTGCCTTCAGAAGATGAAAGGTTTTTCAGCCATGCTCTCAGAAATTATGAGATCGAATGTGGAACCTGAGACTTATTAAGTGGCAGAGAGCCGGGAAAAAAATCTAGAAAGCAAAGGAGAAAAATTCATTATTGATTCTTCAATGGAAGACCAAATTCAGCAGAACACAGCACAATAGAAAATGTCAAGTGTAAATAAACAGAAATTTGCCCCAAATAGTTCCTCCTTATCCAACTGTTTATTTGGGACATACACTGTAATTCAACACTTAACTATATGAAGCCATAACAGACAGTGAATAGTTCACTATGGTCTCTTTTCTAGCTTTTTCATTTCCACCACCCAGTTAAGGTTTCATCACTCCATTTTCAGCAGCATGGTAGGATGAACTAACATCTTATGGTGAGGTTGTGAAGTGTTCAGATAACAGTGACACACAGAGTACCAGAATCCTAAATTCTTATTTACCCTCACTGGTCAGTCTCTGGATTTTATTATCTCAGTACTCCTTTCCAAATCTACATGGTTTTTGCTACACTACACTACTAGCGAAACAACAAGAACAACAAAAATGATAAATTAGAGTCTGATAGTCTATAGAATCCTTTTGCTTTCATTCTTCTGTGCTGCTTTCATTTCTTTCTTAATACTGTACCATTTAGAAACTTGCATATGGACACTACCACGTAAGATGAATGGTGACAGAGCTGTTTACACAATCAAACCTTTAAACTAAATGACAGCAAAAAAAGAAAAGAGGACAAAAGTCACCTTTTAGAGTAACAAACTTGTTTAACTAAAATAGCTGGAGGAAAATAGCTATGCACTACCGTGAGTAACATTTCCAAATGAGCCCTATTCCATCGATGATGGAGAAATGTAAGAACTCAAATGTCTTTTGGAACTCAGTGAGAATTACAGATACCCTGCTGCTCTTTTAAACTTGCAGCCTCCTGAAACAGCTGGATGTGCTTCAGATTTTTCTCTTTTCCTGTTGCTAATATGATTTAGCTACTTGTCAACTGGAGGTGAATAGATTATAGCCACTCCAGGTACTCTATTACTGGGAGTCACCAGACTGGTGCAAGATGTCGTGCCATTTAGTGACACTAGGAGTCCTGCTGCCAGAGCTTTCAAAGTACCTTTGCACAGAACAAGTCCAAATTTCCCTACAATAAAACTTGGTCCCACATTTGCAAACATAGCTAAAATACAATGTTTATTCCCATCCCTCTCCTTTCAGACAACTTTATGGAATAAAAAGATAGGAGAAGGGAAACCTGGAACATATTTTGCTTTCAGTTGTCTCCTCAGACGTACAGTTCCACAACGTATTCTTAATTGAATTTGAATATTGAAAAAATTCATGCAGCTAAATGAGACATTTACTTGGTGGTGTAGCAGAAATAATTGCTGGCATTTCAGCTTAAATTAACACTGAATTCTTTACTTAGAGATGTGTGGACCTTCTGGAAGGACTTCTTTCTCAGATATGCCACATTTCTGTTCTTAAAAGTAATTCCCAGCACCATGAACAATAGTTAACATTTCTCTCCTACTTCCTTCCGATAAGTTTTCTTGTCATGTGTAATTTCATGAAATTAAAAGGATTGACCCTTTTTTTCTCCTGACTTTCAAGTACTCACTTATTTATCCACTCCTACTAGGTTTAAATAGACAAAAGATATTAAAACTCCCATCTAAAGTAGCTGCATTACTTCTATACTGCAGTTTCATGACTCTCCTCATCTTGGGCACACCTCAGAAATTTCAATTACATCTGTTTATGACTGTGGATTATGAGCCAAGCTTCTGCTCACATAACCAATGGATTTCTCCAGTTGCATAGTGAAATTTTGCCAACAGGAGATTTGGCAGAGAGTCAGGCAGAGAAGTCATAATGGAATTTGACAGAATTCTCTTGTATTTTTGTTAGAGAAAAGTGGAGGAGAAAAAAATCAAATTATAAGATCTGATTTCATTTCATTCACAGTCTCTCAGATAGAAACCTAAACTTTTTCCTTCCCTTTCCTTTCCCTTTCTTTTCCCTTTCCCCTTCCTTTCCCTTTCCC
>VWYH01008155.1:254895-293640 GCA_013399365.1 Pampusana beccarii | reverse complement strand
GTAGAGAGTTTGCAACATGTTCGTTACTGCTAAGACATTTTGTCCCCTCTGCTTCCACAGTAGGACCTCAGCCTCACCCACCTCCTTCTTAACCCAGAACCAGCATCAGGTTGTCAATCACATCCCATTCACCTGCCTCTGGCAAGAAGAGAAAAGCACTGACTTTGAAAAAATTCTACAGCAGTGTTGCCACATATAAACTAGCCAGGACAGGCATCTTTCACTTGCTTAAACAAATTAGACTTCTAATGTCAGGTCAGGGCATATAGACTAAGTGTAGGGAAAACCATGTAATTAGATCTTTAATCACACAGCTTCCTGAGGAAAGGGTCTGTGACCAGAAACACCAAGCTCAGTGATGATGTAGTACCACACAGTCTCTTAGGTCACGGCTAAGAGCTGCCTCTTCCAGGCATCACTGCCCATTGAAAAGAAAATTCATTGCTCTCCTTAGAGCTGGTATCAGTTGCACTCACATTTTCTTTCTGGGGACACATAAAAAGACAAAGGAATCAACTGTTTGCTTATAACAAAGCCTTATCTTTATAAGGCCACTTCCTTAACTTGATATAAAGTATGATTGCTGTTGTACAAATAATGTTGTTTCACCTGAGGCCTGGAGTTCAGGGCTTTGCACAGAGATGGTCTTCAGCCTCATGCGTGCAAGTGGGAAGGTTTCAAACTCTGGCTGTAGCCGCTCTGCATAATTCAGCTGGAATAGAAAAGCCAAAATTATGCTAGAAGTTGCTAGCAGAAACCTACTTTGAAGTATGCCAACCCTGTCACCCACCGTGACTTTAGGGACAAACTGGTAACTGAGAGGATTGCACAGAAGTGAAGTGTGTGGGACCAACCCTCTGTGACTAGAAGTGTATTAAATGGGGTTCAGATGTGTCTCAATCTGTGTATTATATAGTCAGAGATCCTTGACTGTTAAACTTCCCCACATTCATACATCCTCTATCACCCTCTATAGCAAAAGAGAGAAAGAACAAATCATTCCAAGTGCTCCATTGCTTTCAGTATGTAGCTTCTCCGTGATCAACTACCACATGTGTATTTAAGACATGATAGTTGAGAATTACTTCTATTGGAAAAACAGCCTCCACAGGGAAGATTGTTTTTCAAAGAGAACATGACATTTTCTCACAGTGCTCTGTTACTCTGTCTGGAAGGGGATTTCAAATACTCAGGTCTAACATGATAAACAAACACCATAATTTACATTATCAAAACCTTAAGTTCTGAATATTGGTTAAGACTTTTGAAGTAACAGAAACAAAGGGGTTTTCAATTTATGTCAAATTCAGGGGAAGGGATTTTCCTCCAAAGTTTTGCTTTTTTTTTCAAATATCTTTCAAAACAAAAATGCATTTTTCCCTTTTTAAATTAGCACTTTATTTGCACTATAAACCTGCAAATTGTTATATACACCTGAATCATTAAAATAAACCCTTCAATAACTCCTAACTGAAAATTACTTCAAAATACTTTTTGAATGTTAAATATAATTCTGTTATTGCAATATCCAGGGTCTTTTTCTCGTCTTACATTCTTGTGTTCCTTGGTTCCTCATGTCCAATTACTATTTTGAAGGTAGCTATTTATAGCAAGATCACAGTTCTTCTAATGTAAAGATCATTTATACAGAAACGTGAATAATCAAATTCATTTCTTTGAAGACAAGGTAACCTGCAAAATACATCTTAACTAGTTACAGACACTTAATTAATTCCAAATGCTCAAACCTTTGTAAAGCAGAACTGAATTTGACAATTGCTGTAAAAAGTGGAATTAACATGGGTGTCTCTGTGAAATGGGCTGCGTGAAATCTCTGTTTCCCTAATACTGTCAAAAATCCAAATAATATATTTGCCCTTTTTGACCAGGTGCAGTGTCTGGCATTGTACTGATTTTTATACTTCAAGGAACTTTTGCCAGTATTGATCATATTTTCCCTGACAAATATGAAACCAACTATAAATAGTGACGTCAAATTGACTTCAAGAAATTGAGTAGTCTGGAAGAGTAGCTCAGTCTTTTGCATATTTAATGATCACTGTAATAGTACAGAAACACTTTTGACTTATAAAATATTTTTTAGTTAGGTTATACAGAATGTCTTACATGTAAAGATATGCCTTAGCGTGCTTTAAAATGCAAACTTCTTGTAGGAGATGATGTCCTGTTCTCCTTACACTCATTAGCTTCGTAGTTTCATTAATACTGTGTGGCAATTTAAAATAATATTTTTGTATGGCATATATGATGCAGAGAGTCTGCTCTTCCATTCTTCCTCCCTGATTACTCTCTATAGTTTCTCTATTTTTAAAGAGCAGATAGATGTCTCTGTAGGGAGAGTTTGCTATGGACAAAGCACACAGATGATTGTCATTGTCCTATGACTCTCAGCATAAAATTTTCACTGAGACAATTTCAGGTAAATCATCCAGGCCACTTCACTTAATAACACCTCTTTAACAAGCCTTGCAATTATATCACTTGTGCTGTTGAGCTTGGCCGTTTTTCTTCTTCGTTATTCATTTGTCCCCAAGGAATGGCAGTTTAACAGATATTTCCAGTCATGTGAGTATTTAAATGAGGCCGTGAGTTATCTCATTGACCATAGCATTTCTTTCTTATGACAACTACTGCAGTTTGGTGTCATGGTCTCTTCAGGAAGAATTCATCTTCCAGACTAGGCCATCTGGGAAGGCTGGTGGAGCTAGTCCCCTCCCTTCAAATATGAAGCAGAAGGTTGGACAGAGAGGTCCACGGTTTGTGCCCCATTCTGTGGTTCCTCTGGTGTTCCCGTCCATCCTTCAGAAAGACCAGCAGTAGCCCAGCAGCTGAATAGAAGGCACCAGAGGGGTGCCTTCTGGCTTATGCAGACCATCAGTCATCCATCGCTGCCCCACTGGGCTCTGTTTTTGCAGTTTCCAAATCCCTGACAACAGGTTGCAGAAAATGCCGCAATTCCAAACCTCAGTTTTTGTACAAGGTACCTGCACATGTTGATGAATGTACTCTTTCCCTTTCCTGTGATGAGAACTGTCACCATGAGGTAGAACACAAAACTACACTCATATCACCCCGTTTAAGCCAGATCCAGCTCCCGGCAACTGTGGGTCACTGCTAGGGCCACTGTTACTTTTACCCTTGTGCTCAGCTGGTCTCAATTTTTCTGTAGGGAAGAGGCTTTCCTTCCCATTCTCCTCTTCTCCTCCTCCTTTTCCTTTGTTATTTTAAATGGTGTGGTCATTTTAAAAGTGGGTTTCTTATACACCATGAGCATTCATGCATCTGCAACACTCTCAAACCACTGCCACCTGACTCTAGGTTACCCCTTAATTGCTGTCTCATTTTTGTAATAAGCAGATGCAAAACCTTTTGAAATCTACTCATACACAAAGATGACCTCCTGTTTATAGCAAGAAGAGAAACTACCTTCTCGGACAAGGAGTGCTGACAGGGGTGTTGTTACCATCATTTCCTACACAAACTGCAGTGACAGATTCTGGCAGGATGGTGAAATAAGGTTCTTATACTTGTCCACTTTCAAAAAGGAGTAGTACCTAGTGGTTCACTGTGTGTTTTATCTATGACTCCATACAGTCACGTAGTAGGCCCATAATGTCAGCAGCTAGGAGGATAAAGGGAAAATAGTTAATATACTTAGCAGGATTCCTGAATCAAAAGCATCCTAGTCTGATAATAATTATTTTTGCACAGTTTCACTTCTGTAGGAAGATTTGAAGAGTCCTACTTCTGTTTCAATGCAGAATAAAAACAAGTATTAAGACCATAAAAGCTGCACCCAAACAGAATGGTTTCCTTCTGACAAGCGGGAAATAACATGCCAGATGCAGACTCTGTGTACCACAAATGGATGTAAGTGAACTGGAATTCAGTAAGTGTCATCCCCTTCAGTGTGGCTTTCTATATGTTTAAGCAGATGATACAATGGCAGGGTACAGTGCATATGGAAGTGGAATAGTCAAAATATAACTTGGTTTTAGAGAGGTATTTCAGAGACCTATGAAGAACGCATTTATCAGTGCATAAATTGACCCTGATAACAGGGTCAATGACTGGAAGTAGAGGGGAAAAGAAGTCAAGAGGAAATTTAAGAGATTACATAGAGAAGAGACAAAGTCTCTTAAATATAAGACATACAATAACTCCAAAACGTTAATAGGAAGTGTACGTAGTGGAGATTAACATCTATGCTCTTGTGATCTAAACTGAAGGGAAGTTGCATTGAAGAATATCAGGACACAAATATAGTAGAGGCTAAGAAATCTCTAAATGTGTCATAGAATTATTCTTGTAACATCTGTTTTCTGTACTTGATTGACAAAACGTCATCATGCACTTTTAAAATTTTGTACAAAAATATTTTGGAGAATGACAAGATACAGCCATAACTGGGAATAAAGATATAAAAAATAAAATGAGGAAGAAGGGCAATTTCATTAACAGGAGAGTTAGAAACATCCTCCAAATTGTGTTCCAAACCATACTCTGTCATTGGCTTCCTATGCTTTTCTTTGGAAAAAAAGTACAAAGCAAAGTTTTCTTATTTTTATTTTAATTCACACTACCTTTGAAAAAGATTGGTGTCCTTGCTGCTTATACCCAAAGGGAAATTCCTCAGTGCAAATTAACTGCAACAAGAGTTTGCACCTGTCACCTTCCTTCTCAGCTTCAAGGAGGAAGCACAGACAATTACTCCCTTTTATATCAGTCTTCCAGCCAAAGACAGTCCTTTTAGGGGACACTAAGCATAAGAGCTATTCTAAGACACTACTTGTCTGTGACTGACCATGTAAATTAGTGTGTTGCAACCATGTCACTGATGTCTTCCCCAATTTTGTTGCAGAGATTTCTCAGGAAGAAAATGTACCTCTCTGTTAATTTATCCCTTTGTTATTTGCTTATAATAAGTAAGTTTTATTACAGGAAGTAATGTTTCCTTTCTTCCATCCTATCAACCTAGTTGATGAACTCATTGAGAGGGAAGAGTTTCTTTCTTCAGATATTCAAGAACAAGATGCTCAGGTACTGGTAAAACTGAATTAAAGCCACAATGGAGTTATACTGATTTATCTGATTTTGCCTTGAAAATTTTAAAGGAACACATCCTGTTCCTGCTAGATCTCTGATCCCAAAGTGAGGAAGAAATCTGTTTTGCCCTTAAATAGATTTGAGAAGTACTGCTATTAGTGCAGACAAGCAGCATGCTGAAAACTCTACACTCTCCAGGCTTTCAATGTGTTTAATATTATCTTCTGCAGTCACCCTGCACCTTCTCACCTTGTTGCTTTCCATTACATTCTGAAAAGTTAGTAACACTGTCAAGACAATCATGCAGTTACTAGACCGTGTCAGTTCCTATGCCTTTCCCCTACCCTGTTTTACTTTCGGAGCAAGTGTACTGTCTTTATACATTGGAGACTCGGATTAATCTATTAGAATCATTGTTTGGCCATGAACTGTGTTACCTGAAAGTAATTGAAACTTGGAGAAAGTTGTGGTTGTGAATACAGGAGAACATTAATGAACTGCAGCTCCTTCCCAATGCTGAAGGTCCCAGAAAATATATTCTTGTTGAGGGAAAAGCTCACACTCAGAGTACGTTTTGGTTGCAGCTAAGATTGGTGTTTCGCTAGTGGAAATAAATGGTTTAGTTAAAATGAGAAATGATGTTAATATTAACCTGAAGCTCAAACTAAATCAATTTTCAATTACAAAAATATTTGGTTCATGTGCGCGTTTGTCCTTTTCTTATTTATACATACATGAAAATACCAACAGAGCAAAAGAAAGACTGTTCTTACCAATTTAGTTCAAAGAAGAAGAAATAAGAACTCTCAGAAATATCAAGGAAAGAAGTGATCCAAATTTCAAGTAATGAGGCCAGCAACATTTCAAGTTCTGGTAAACAAACAGAGAGCTATTCAGTAAACGAATTTCTATTGTATTTTAGTTCATTGTGACAAAATAAGTGTTCTTCATGAGATTTTCCGTCAAATTTGTTTACCAAGGTTCAGAGAAAGTCAATTTGTCTTGAGATAGAATTCTGAACTCTTGGATGCTTGTCTAAATTCAGTTGAGCACTCAGAGGGTCACCTACTGCAAGTTCAACCCAAAAACTTAAAAAAAAAAAAGTTGATTAAATATTCTAACAGGTACATGTCACCTGCTCTGCGTGACCCTACTTGAGTGGGAGGGTAGACAAGGTGACTTCCAGGGGTCTCTTCCAACCTCAACCATTCTGTGATTCTATGAGAATTTTTTTAATGCTAGTACCTTAAGCTCACCCTGGTCTTTTATAAAAGTACGATATTTTATCTTTATCAGTATTGAAAATGAAAAAGACTGCAATCCAGCTATCTGGCAGCTTCACTGATGCATTAATGTGTCTCATGATTTTGAAGGTTAAGCTGGTATGTTCTTCTGTGTGCTTCTCATTTCATGTGCAAAACCTCAAATTTTCATTGTTAAAACATTTATGGAGTGTCAAGGTACCTACTCAACATTGAGGCTGCAGGAGAGCAAGACTGTAGAGCAGCCTCAGAGTTGCTGAAGGTGCTTGTTACGTCTCTTCTTTAAATGAAACTCCTTGAAGGACAGTAGCAGCTCTAGTGCCATCCTTCTCCCAACAGCCTATCCAGATAGTGTAGCTATGCATGGAGTGTGTGGGCTGGCACCCCAGCCTCTGGCAGTATTTGGCAGTCATTGGTAAAAACCTGCCTGGATGCACTTTTGTGTGATTTTCTCTAGGCGAACCTGCTTTAGCAGGTAGGTTGGATTAGATGATCTCCAGAGATCCCTTCCAACTCCAATCATTCTGTGATTCTGTGATTCAGAAGGACTTCAAATATCAAAGCTTCAGTGGTAGGGGGATATGGGTCTAAACAAATATCAAACCAAACTTCTATCTCCCTTTTTTTAGCAGGCTTCAATCATTTTAGGCTGCAGCCCTAGGTTTTCTGTGTCCAGAAACCTCTCATCCTGACTACACATCAAAATTGCCTTTCAAGCAGGGGCAAAACCCAATTACTCATTTAGGCTCACTGTGTGTTCACAGAGTTTGAGTCCAGCTGTATTTACCAGCAGAACTGAGGAAATGTCCAACGCACAGCAGCAATGAACGCCTGAAGACTTGAACTCGTATCATCCCTCATTGTAGGCCTAAATATGCCCTACCTGCATTATGAGTGAGGAGATACAGCCACGGATTAACCTCTTCATCTTCTTAACATATCTTAGATGGGCCTAAGCAGGCATGAAACAGGGTGCAGTGGGTGTTATTGACAAATGCAATATAAAAATCTTCACTGTTGTGATATAGGCAAATCGAGCACAGAATGGGGATATTAAGTGCTCTTCTGCACCAGCATCAACTAGAAAAGTGTGTCCTACCCCACTGTCATGCCTGCTCCTACTGACAGCATAGAGGTAGACCCTGCAAGCGTTGATAGGTATACTCATTTGTCTCATTTCCATGCGAAAGTGCCTGAATTGCCTTGTATAATAGCACCAGTTGCAACTGTGCACCTTTTCACTGTTAGAGAGCTGTCAGAATTAGCTAATTGAAACAAAGACAAATAAACAGAAAGATTTCAGCAGTCAAAACATTAGCAGCAAGTATGCAAGGACCCATCATTGCAATCCGTTCTCACAGAAACAGTGACTTCCATAGGATAATTTAGATGACACCTACCTGAACCATGCTGTTAAATGTTTTCTGGAGTTTTTGTCTATGAATTTCATTATAACTGACAGATTCTACTGTTCCTACTAAGTTGTTGTTTTACAAGTTCCTTGAAACTGCCATGTGTGAACAAAATGCCTTTCATCCTAAGCCAGAAGAAAAGGGAGGGAAAAGATTATGGGCACAACTCAAACAAGTAGACACATGGAAGAATCACAAATATTTGTATTTCATGATGAGACTGTCATAACTTTAACTTCAGTATATTTTTTTCCTGGTAAAGTGTTGAAACTGTAAAAGCATATAAATATTTATGCGCAGAGTCAAATACACAAACACGCACGCTACACACATGTATGGAGGCATATATGTGTACACACAGACATATTTGAAGGGCAGGTAAGAGTGAATTGAGTTATGAGGTATGAAGCCTGGGCCACCACTGCTTTATTTCAGTGCTGTGTTACTGTAATATAACTTATTTTCATGTAGGCATACCAATATAAAATGTATTAATACAGAAAGTGTCTATATGCTGCATGTTGCAGATACAGGGGAAGGCCACAGTGGTAGTAGTACTGTTCACCTCTGAGTCAGACCAATCCTAGGTTTTCCCTAGGAATTCAGCACTACGATTCCCATGAGAGCACTCATGGCGCTGAGGAGTACTGACAGCAGGGCAGCAGTTACTGCTAGGAGGTAGGAGTCACTGCACTTTATGTTGTGATCCTGTAGTCATAGGCTGTAAACCACGAGAGCAGCAATTTCCAGTGTGGTCTCTGACAAAAGACAGTTCAGGTGTCCAAGTGTGTTGATCAGAAAAAAGGATCTGCATTGCTGTCTCTATCAGCACGTTGAGGCAAGAAGCATTGCTTTAGCAGCTACAGGAGCTTCCCCTTCTCTCAGTATCCCCAACCTTACATGCCCGCAAACTCCAGAGCTTAACTGCAAAGAATTTCAATCAAACTGCTTAATCCGAATAACCATTGAAGAGAAACTGCAGTATTAGAGGTCGAGAATGACATTTCTGCCAGGAAAATGAAAACAAATTTTAAAAAGAGAAACACTAGGAGTGGATAAAAAGCTTTGGACAGAACTATGTTGCATTGACCAGCCCTCCCTTGTGGGATTTTAGCAATTCAATTAGAAGTCTTTACAGGTTTAGCAGCTCGTTATTGAAAATACACCTCCATCCTACAATGCCTGCTGTTGACACATAATATCTGGTTCTGTTTAATCAGGATTTCTCTGTGGCTCAGAGGGCAAGAGAGCCTGAGGCTCTCACATCTGCTAAAAGGCTCTCGAGGTTTTGAAAGTGGAGCAAGGATAATCTATGGAGAGAAATGCTGAACACCAGCATCCAGTCCCGGTATGGGAGAAGAGATGGAAAACAAGCATGCATAGGAATTAAAACTAAAGAGAATTGTCCCCAAAGGAGAAGCTGTCTCCTCAGGGCATACTGTTGAGTTTCTGGTGTAAAGAAGTTTCAGTGCTGCTTCTTTAGCCTTTAAAATGTTTTATATGGAGCTGCAAGGAGGTGGGTAAGAAGGAGGCAATAGAGGAGGCTGGGGTTTGGAAAGAAACAGTTGTCTAATCCAACAGATAGTCAATTTATAATGTTTTTCCTCAAAGATATTCCCAGATGAGAATTCAGCTTGAGTTTTGAACAATAATAAAAAAGTGTTATGAATTCAACTCTGATTTGGGTGGGGAAAGGGGCATTACTGGTCTCTTAAGTATCTGGAGCTTTTATCTATGCTGATAAAACTGACATTTCTCAAGTGGCAAAGCATTCAGAGATACGTTTTTCATATAGAGGCAGCAAGAAGTGAGGCATCAGGACTTGAACTGTGAGATTGGCAGACCTCTCTATTTCTACTTTCTATTACTTTAATTTTGAATGTAAGAGTCAAATGTCTCAGAAAATGAAACCTTATTTCACCCACTTTTCAGTGGCAAGTCTGTCTGAAACAGGCTACATATTTGCAAAAATGGGATATAAGAGATGATTAATAGGAATCAGGCTTTGAATATGTCATGAAACTTAAAGTCAGAGTGAGTAGAGCTTTGCAGAGAAATGCTTACACTGCTGTTGTTAAAATTCCTCTAATTCATCCTGGGTTACAATGACCTTCAGAAGTTCCCTTAACATGACTGCAAAATGTCGAAATTTAAACTCATTTACCTCATGCAGTTACAGAAGTGCTTTCAGAATTTGTAATTTTGAAAGGCCTTTGTATACAAGTGGTTTTCTAAACAGTAATATTAAATTATATTCTGCACAGTTGACAGTAAGAGCAACTAAAACCAAACCACAAAAGCTCAGTTGCATTGACTGTTTCCAATTACACAAACAACGAAGGGAGATAGAAGGAAGGCAGACAAATACTTCTATTATGAAGTTGCGTAACCCAAGAGGATGGAAAGGTGAATGAAAGGCCAGTGTTAATTTTGAAATGAAATGGCTTCTTGATGTTATTCCACTGTGCAGTTTGTTAATGTCTGAAAACACAGTAGCAACAGCCTGCATCTGGAAGAAAGAAAAAGCAAAATCCTAATTATACTTTATTCTGTGGCCAAACCCTTTGGTCACATCTGATCTGGTTTCCCCAATCTGACGTCCTCATATTTCATCATTAAAAAGCAAAAAATCCCTTTCCACCATCTCAGGTGCCTCTGCTGGAGGGCAGCACTGTGGGATATCCTTGTGCCTCACCTGGTGCCATTCATTCCCACTATTAACCACCAGCATAAACCTGCCACTTCCAAGAAGAGTGGGAAGTTGCCTGCCAGCATGAAAGACTCCAGAATTTTGTACAGGCCAAATTTAGGGAGAATAAAAAATTGGAGGGAAGTGAAGAATGCTTAATAAAAATACTAAATTTCTGTCATATGCAAAAAGTCAGTGTAATTAAACCAAAACGTGTGAATACATACATATGTAGCCTCTGCTGGCGTCAGACACCTTATAGAGGAAATATTTATTGTTTGTTGGCACAGAAGACATGGATGGCAATTTCTTCCAAAACCCAATTTTCCATTTCATGTAGGCACGATACCCAAAAGAAGCATTTGTGCCTGAACTAGCTGGCTATTCTTTCTAAAGACTTCCGTCATCGATGCAAAGAGGTAAGCTTCTCCAGAGAGAGACTCCGAGGAAGTGCCTAATTTATGTGCTCAAAGCCGCCTTGCAAAGGATCCTCTTTCCTTTGGCTCTAGAGAAGACCATGGGAAAAAGCCAGCTAATTAATGCGACTTAAAGAAGGAGCAATGAATACCCTCTCCTCCTCATTCATGTCTATCTGCTCATATATTACTGTAGTTTCTCAGGAAACATCACCAATGCAGGGTCAACTCAGGTTACCAAAGATGGAGAAATGCAATTAAAAGCAATAAAATCTCTGTGTCTTATTGAGTTACAGCTCATCAACTGATTAGAGGTAACTTGTTAAGCCTCAGTAACTCAATTGCTTCCAGTCATGTGCGTGTACCCTCAGAGGCAGCTTGATTCCTCTGGAGCTGGCTTCCCTTGGGCAAACATGGTCACGCTGCAAACACTGAAGCTGTGGGGAGAGACTGGCTAGTGACAGGCTCCATGTGGGGATTAGCAGAGAGTGGCTGAATTCTCCCTTGCTGGTTTGAAAATAAGAATTACTCAACCTTTAGCCTGAGCCTGTAACAAACCAGATAACTCAGCTCTGTTGCAGTATGGCAGACTGCACGCCAGCTGTTAGCAAGCCTCCACGCCTAGATAAGTAAGACACCAGGCACTTCAGCTGATCCACCAATATGGATGCAAAACACAGCAAAGGCATCTAAATCATTGCTTAATTCAAGTTAGAGACGACTCTGTGTATGCAGGAGTTCAGCCTGGAGCAATGCTGGAGTTATACCTTGTGCTAGCACTTCACTGAGGACAAGCCTTCCTCAGAAACAGATTAAACTGCTGTGACGTACAGCCTCTTAACACTCAAAAGAGAACACCCACAGGATTTTTAATGCACTTTAATTCACTCTGTTAACTGATTCAGTTTGCCTTTGCTGGACATCTCCAGGTAGGAAAGCCTGCTTTGAGGGTTAGAGCACCACGAGCTACCTGCCTATTGCGGAAAAGATGAGATGAAGCCCCCTTGAAATCTGAAAGCTAGAATGTATTGCCACAAAACTCTCTCATCCAAATAAGCCAAGGTAATTGGAACATTTAATTTCATCACCTTTGTCTTTTTTTTTTGTTATTATTGTTAAAACAGATATTCCAGCTCCACAGATGTTTACCCAGACTCAAATCCAAAAATTTTGGTTCCTATAACCAGGATATTAGGCTCCATTTCCACATCAAAACAAGATTTTCTCCTCCTCTATTTCCCACAGTATTAAATTAACAGCAGATAAAGATAGCACTATCATAATCTATCAAAAGTATTTTAAAGAAAATGAAAACTAGACACAGTTAAGAAAATGTGTTAAGTAGGCTGTAAGCAATAATACTTGATCCAAGATTATTAAATGAAGTTAATTTCTGAGTTTATGCAGAAAAATTTGGTGTCTTTCTAAAATGCATGTCTCTTCAACATGCCCCTTCCCTGGCACACTGTAGGAGGAGTACTTGCATGGATATTCCCCATACCTTCAGTGAACCATGTGACAGTCCTCTCTGAGATGGTCCTTCAATTTTTTTTCTGATAGAAAATAAATAGAGAATAGGTGAGAAGAGAGAAATCTCATTTTTTTTGGACTGAATCTTTTCCTTAAAAATTTAAAATATCAAGGAAACAAAAATAATTTTAAAACCCCCACAAAATAAACAAAACCAACCAAACAAACAAACAAATACAAAGCGGGGGTTTTCCTATGACAACAGTTATAAGGTATTCCAATTAGAATATTTAAAACTTTTTTTTTTAATCTAAAAAAACCCCAACACTGGTATTTCCAGTTGTCAGAAGTACAGTAGATATTTCTTAATATCAAACACATCAGCCTTTCAAGATTAGTAATCTTCTTTTTGATGAGGAGAGTACACATTTTTCAGTCCAGTATTTCCAAATTGAGATTGTTTTCCACTTTCTTTTATGTGAAAATAGTTGAGATGTCAAAATTTCATCAGTGTGGGTTGAAAACAAATGACTAATATTTCCTACAGGAAGATAATTTAATTTTCTACATTTCTCTGACTAAGAATCTACTCAGACCAATGTGTAGTTTTATAGCACACAAGCTTTGAAGTACCTGAATACACTCATGTCCTATTAAGACTTGGTTGATGCCCTGTGTAAGCAAAGACTCTTCACCTCCGTCCTTTAGCTCTCCTCAGAGTCCACACTCCCACAGAAAAAAAGCTTTCTCAAAGAGATAATAGGCCAACAGATATAACATCAAACCTCAGTATAAGGTTGAACAGATAAATGGTCTACTACCTGAATTGGTTGCTCTTAATTACTTAAAAGTATTAACAACTTAAAGAAGTCAATAGGCTAAAAGGAAATGTTGAGTTGGCAAAACTAGCTGGGGGCAATGATTAGGTCAGCCAAGATAGAATAGGTAGGGTTGTAAGTATTCCTAAAGAATTATATTACATACCAAGGTGGTAAATATGGACAAATCTGAGACTGCCCATGTACACTAACAGGATTTGAAATCAAAGTAACCTTTCTAGAGAAAGAAAATAAAAATTAAGTACCTCAACTTAATCAGAAACAAAACACTAAAGAGGAAGGAAGTGAATAAAACAGAACATGAAGTGTCGCGTTGACAGTATATTCAGTCCTCACATCTTTGGTCGTCTTGTCTTTAAGAAAGAAAGAACAGAAATGGGAAAGTGTAAAGGCACTGAGGGAACGTATAGGTATAAGAAGGAACTGAAGAGGCTAGGTGAGTTACATTAATCATGATAATTAAAAAGCCAAATGAATTGCATAAAGAAGGCCAAATAGAGATGTCTGTTTACCTTGAGTTAAATAGTACAGGATGCATTAATAAGCAGCAAATGTACAACAGGGGAAAAGAAATACAGTTTAATGCAAATAAATTAAATTAGAGCTTCTCACTACAGGGAAATTTTATTGACACTAAAAGCTTGGCAAGATTTTTAAAAAGATTGTGTTTGTATGAAAAACATGGAGCATCCATTCCTGTGTTTTGTAAATTGGTTGATTAAAGAAGACACACTGTTGCTGAATGAGGTACATGGCTGGAAACCTGGGACTTGATGCCATAATCAGTAAAGTATTTGTAGAGCTTTTAGGATGGGAAGAATTTCAAGCCCGTGCCCTGCTATGACCCCACTACCATAAATGTCAAGAGTACTTTGTTATTGACTTGAAATGGTAACAGAATAAAGCAAATCCTAGGCACTTTTTGGAAATCTCTTTAATTCTTGCTCTGAGACATTCAATGGCAATCAAGACCGCAGACAAGCTATTGACCTTTTTCAGCATGCACCAAAGGTCAGCTAAACAGTCCTCATCTCTATTCCTTCAATACAATCCACCTCTGCAGTATGAGGCCTCTGCTGTCTACAACACAACTGACAAGAAAGGAAATAGAATTATTTTTGTGGCTTACCCCAGTTTGCTACAGCTGATTCTCTGGCATATCTCCTACTTTGACGTACTGTTAGAATATAAACCAACAGTAACAAATGTAAGCCACCAGTGCTCAAACATAAAAACAGTACTAGGTTTGTACTAGAGACAAAATAATTTAACAGCCCTTATCAAGTGCTGTTTTACACAACATAAAAATAATACCTGCAGAAGCAGAAACTGAGCAGTCTAATGATCAACATTCCTATTTTGCAATACGCCCTATTTTATCTTACGCAGTTTCACAAGGTCTCAATTCCAAAATTATTGACACACAGCAGAGAAAATCCCTGTGACTTTGTAAGCTTGGATTCAGCTCCAGAAATAAATTTATGATAAAGCCTTTTTCTTTGATCAGAAAACCAGTTTTCTGTGTTCCTTATGAATCACAGGTGCCATTCATTTGCATCTCTAGACACTTCTACTTTATAAATATAGTTTGGGAAAGATAGAGAGAAAAGCCTGGAGAACATATATTAACTAGTCTGGAGAACATCTACCCACAGAAAGTTTTGCAACGAGTTAACCCTGCTTATATGTGTTTAGTGGTACTGTGTAGTATTAAATTTGCATAAAGCAAAGAGTTAATGAAACATGAGACTTGTCCTAATCTCTTTTCCATAGCACTTACTGTTTCCTAGGAATTTTTTTTCTTTTCCAAGCTTGGTCTGAAGCAAGGAAGTGCTCTCCTGAAAGCCTATGGTGTTCTGCCACTCTTTATTCATACACTCGTTTCTGTCTTGTTTCCTTTACTTCTTAGCTTCTGGAAGTCCAATCTTCAGACCCAATTGCAATTTTTAATAGTAAATAAATTCAAACTTGAATAAACTCCCCAAATTAAAGTGGTGAAGGAAGAATGCTTTTATCTCCTGTGATATACTTCTGACAAAGTATAATTAAGATATTTTCATGCTGGCTTGCCTGGTCTGTCTGCCTTTCATGAATGATGAAGTCTATCAAGGTATTATTTGTCTCCACATCGTGTGGAGGAAGGATTAAGCCACTGAAATGTTCAATATCAGTAAATGATCTGGAACTCCATAAAAATATCAATTATTATGCGGTTAAAGATGTCTTAGTGCTCTCAGGAAGCCAGCATTTTGTCTTCGTTCCTCTGGTAATGGAATGTGGGGACGACTGTCTTCAGAGACAGAAAGAGCATGTACAACTAAAGTGTAAGCTACGAGGCTGTGCAGAAGAGAGTAGATTTCCTCAGTTACTTATTCATATATACTGGAAGAAAAATGGAAACCAAGTCAGTGCAGAAAAAGCTGCCCTACCAAGATCTCTGAAAAAATGAGGTCCTCTGACTGAGCTGGGGCTGGCCTGACGTAATATCATGTGGCCATGTGCTGGGGCCACATAATCTTTGAGATTTTTTGATGGAGTAAACAAAAAGAATTGTAATTAATTTGAAGGTAGCAGTGCCTGGCTGAGTGGTAGGCAGGGTAGGCAGCCTTGAAACCTACTGAGAGAAGAATAGAACTTTGCTCAAATACATACTTTTTTTTTTTTTTTTTCAGCTGCTAGGACTCTACTAGCTTCAATGCAGCTCTGTGTACTCACAGCCAAAGAGGATCTGAAACACTGAGCAAGCAGATATATTACTAACTTCTCCTTACAGCTTCTGATGTCTCAGCATCATGGCTCTGAGACCTGGTGGCACAGGAACAGTACTTCACATACAACTAAAGAGATAACAACAGGCTTCAAATTAAAGACTCTGCACCATTCCCAAAGTCTTTTCCCTAAGTAGAAGACCAGTTTGAACTAAAATATATAAAATATTTGTATTTGGTGAGAATTGCATATAAACCTCAACATAATCGTAACATCTAAAAAAATAATGCTGATGACCTTATATTACACAACAAAATAACAGAGGACATCTTAAAATTAATTCTAATTGAAAGCATTACTCAGGTAATGAATGATTCATATCACTCAAGTTGCCAAACATTACCTCAAGTTATAGATTGGGCACATCCTTTTGCTACTATTAATAGTTGCAATCATGTCAGCGTAAGAACTTTCGGTTACAAAAGTGAATACGTTATCCTCTCCAAACATTCCAGCCTCACCCTCAGAGTAGGACTAAGCTAAGGTCCCTACAGCATACAAGGGTGCAGAAAAGGAGTACATTTTTTCAAGAAACCGGTATCTTTGGGAAATCTAATAGTCTAACAAAGGCTGAAAGATGAGCATGTTCGGAGGTGATCCCAACATGCCCTGTGCTAGCCAAACAGTGTTAGATTGTAAGTACATAGGACGTGCCCAGTGAGTTTTGAATCTTCCCTATGTCATTGTCCAATAGCTCTTCAAATACTGTTATCAGAGAAATCAGAAGTTCCTAGATAAATAGGATGATAGCTGTTACTAAGAGGAAAAAAAAGGAATTAAAAAAAAAAAAAATCTGTATCAGACTGCTTACAAATTGTCCTAAGCTGAAATTCAGACACAGGTGTGTTAAAAGACCATGTTACCTCCCCATTCACCTTGCAGCCTTATATTATGAATATTTTACATATATTTGTTACAAACACACGTATTAAGTCCTGATTAAACGTTGATGATAAATCTGTCTTGTGGGAGTGAGCTCTTCAGCTGTATGTGCAGTACGTGAAAATCCATCTCCTTGCACTGGATACTTATCTGTGGAGTTTCAAATTTTTCCAGAGTCCCACTGTTTGAGAGGGATAGGGCAAAAAAGCCCCATCTGACACTGAGTGTCTTTCATGTGATCACTGCATCCCCTTCTTTATTTCTCCAAGGTAGATAGTGGCAGTCTCTGATCTCTCAGTAGGTAAACTACAAAAACTTTTGTTAGAGACAGAAGAGGTGAAAGAAACTTCGATCTGAAATGTTCAAGAGAGGAGTCTTCACTCAGTGTAGCCATTATACAGCTTGGAAACAGATGCTTAGAGTACTTTGTGGTAAACACTGGAATGAAGATTTCTTTCCCTTGTAGTTAAATTGCTGATTTATTTATTTACTCACTTACTCGTTGGACAGCAGGGAGCATTTAAGCTAACTTTCGAGGTAATGAAAACCATAATTGAACCAGGGTATGAAAAGAGAAATGTAAGCTGTGGTTGGATCTTTGCTAGCAAGAAATGTTTTAACGACTGAACAGCAAAACAATGAGCAGGAAAGCTTCTTCTATAGTAAAGAGCAAAATTCTCTGCTGTAGTGCCAGGACTACAAGATGTAAATATTGTGGAGTTGTAGAAGTGTCTTCTTTAAGATTTGAAATTAGCTAGGTGGTTTGATTTGCGATTCTGAAATATATTAAACAGAAAGGTTTATTGACCTTTCTACAGCTGGTCATGGTTTCGTTTCATTAAGTGCTAAAAATCAAGCCACTCTTTCTTCATGTCAAAAGACTGAAGAGGGCAAAGTTACTTGCTGCTGATTGAAATAGATACTGACTGATACTGACATCACAGCTGTCATCATTGCATTCACTGGCCTTTTACTTCAGTTTGACTCGGGGTGAGAAACTGAGCAACTGCTTTCATAGAAACTTCTGCTATTATTTTGTATAGCAATGTACATCAATATTTCTCATTTATTTGTTCCCACTCTCCTTCCAAAACACACAAATATACCCTTTTCCCTCCCAGGTGAATGTTACCACACTAGCAGAGTACCTGCAAATTTACACTGCTCACTTTAGTACTGGGTAAATTCCATTTTCCTGTTCCTACCCTCAATTATGTTACCACTGCACACTGCTTAGACTATACCATAACTTTTATTCCCCACACTTAATCCCTCTGCTATTTCTCTAGCATCTCAAATAAACTATGCATATCTGCTTGACATACCAGGGCAACGCATTTGAGGAATGTCCAATTGCAGTCATCTACTCCATCCATAGCAACAAAACAAAAAGTCAGGGGACTAAATTATGAGGGAATTCTTTAAGTTTTATGACACAGTTTATTTGCCATGAGCTGGCCACTGCTGGGTCTCTCCACCCCCAGGAAAGCTCGAGTGCATGCAGATTTGACTTGTAGCCCAGCACAAGATGAATGGGCAGCACTATGGAAATGGCACTTGCAGTTGAACATAATAAAAAGCACATCATGAGGGAGGCTGACTGGTCAGCTTTATTGGCGCGCTGTTTACTCTGCTCCTTTCAAGGTATTTATAATGTATGTGGTTGACTGTCATTTTTCTCCAAATGAGGTTGCAAAATAAGTCATGGAGGGGAGATGAGATGAAGATGGGAGACTGAAATGCTCCCTAGGATTAAACTGAATAACAGAGACTAAGGGGCACAGTTCATTCTTCGGCATGGTGAGGTTTCATGCTCTACATCCCCAGGCACCCAGATGAGGTGCTTGGTTTTGGAGCCTAAGAGAGAGAAGAGAGAAAGATTTCAGGAACCTAATTCAGAGCTCTAAAAGGCAAAATCACAGTGAAAGAACCTTTCTGTCTTCATTCATTTCGTAGTTGAAGATGAGGCTGCTAACTTAGGTACAACAATTAAACATAACTGCTGTAGGTATGAAAACTCTCTCCTCCATCCTTCTTTGTTCTGCAATAGTTAACCAGTAAATCAGTAACCATCACTAGCAACCAGGTATCAAACTGCACACTGGCACAGCAAGGTCTTTACACCTTTGTCATGATACCATTCTGTCTGCACGGCTTTTATTTCTGTCCATGGACAAGGTCTTTTTCCTATTTTATCCCCTCTTTGACTTCCATATTTTCTCACTCTTTGTTTCTTTACTTCCTACAATTTAGTTGCATATTTGTGGAGTGGAGAATGCTGAGTAGGCTCATGAAATTTCAGAAAAGGGAACTGCTTATTTTTCACACTTCACAAGGCTGAAAATGTCAGTAGAGGTTGTTATAATCACTGTTACAGTCAATGCAAAAGTGACTTTAAAGCATGAAGGCATCAGGCTCAGTCCTGCTTGCCAGAAGAGATGAAATCTTTGAGCTGATATACATTACACATCCCACTTGCAAAGTCCTGCCTTGTATGTTCCTCTATTTCCAGATAAATTTGAAAGTATTTTTAAATGCAATTTGTAAAGCTTTGTATATAGTTCTGACAAACAAGAAAAACAAGTCAACAGAACTACATGAGCTGACCAGAGTTCAGAAATATTTGATGCTTGTCGCTGCTTTTCAATGGTCAACCCCCCTGTTAGACATTATTCCATTATCAATCTGTTTCCAGTTTTATCCTGGAAATTTCTCATAAGCCAATGCATACCACTGACAGTAACAGTGAACATGAGTTACCACTACTAGGATTTTTCTGAAGACAAGCATTACCACGTTGCTGAAAAATATTGCTCCTGTCTGTAGGCACACAAACACATCACATTGCAATTTCCTGGGACAATCCAGAATGGATCCTTTCCTGTTGACCCTGAAGTCCACCACAATGAAAAAATTTGGACTGGAATGACGGAAAATCTCTATTGTGGTGGTTTATGTCCCATGGAAATGCATGGCACCCTGCTCATTCTTGTGTATAGTATATTGTCATCAGTGCTGCCATGAAAACAGAAACTGTTCTCACTGGGGGCTCAGCCTTGCATCTTTTTCCTTTTCTTCACTGGGTTTCTGGTGCAGCTTCTGTTTCTTTTAAAGTTGCTGTTACACTGGGTCCCAATACCCAAAACAGGGCAATCTGTGTAACAGTGACACAAGGCTTCTAAAAAAGTACCTGGACTAAGGCAGTTAAGCTGCTTCTTTTCAGGGGAACCTATTTCACATTCTTGGGTCTTTGTTGTCAAGAAGGAATATGAATACTAAATAACAGCTATTCAGTACACAGTTTTGACCACTTAAACACAATGGGGTTCACAAACCCAGGCAAGTGTTTATTTTTGAGGTGAAAGAATGAGTGTTACTATCAATTGGAATATTCTTTGCAGAAAGCTGCTCAGGTTCCTATTGAATACTATCAGATATGCCAGGAAACAATAATAATAATAAAACATATATACTCCTCTGGCCACCCATAATTTGACTTCTTCAAAAGATTGAAATTGTTTATCATAACGTACAATTTCTTGCAAGGAATGTGATAACTGTAACTCTATTTAAAATGATGAGTGTCTCCGTTTAACATATAATTTAAAGTGATATTTAAAGTATTTATAACGTTGTTAACGAATGAAATAATCTAAGTATCATAAAGGAGATTTTAAACCATGAGTTTAACAAGTTTGCTAGGTAACAATCAGATATTTCTAGAATATGTAACAAGAAGTGAGGATAATCTGGAGCAATTCTTAAGACCTTGAAAATATGTCAAATAAGTGAATAAGGATAGGAAGAATAGGATCTGTGGTAGGCATAGACTCTTCAGGGTAAAGAGTGAGGTAACCTGCTTCAAATTCTTCTGACATATAAAGTATTGGAGAACATGAATGCTAGTCAACAGTTGTCGAGGAATCTGCTGGTAGACTCCCAGCAGAGTCTGGCAGACTGCTAAGTAACAGCAGAAGACCAAGGGATGGTAAAGCCCCTGCTTACACGATACCTGAAAGGCCAGAAGAGGTCGAAGGAGGAAACAACCAAGTAGTTTTCTTCTAGACATCTGTAAATCGATGTGACAAAGATCTAAGGGAGTGGGTCAGTGATCAGAGGAATATGTGGAGTGATGCTGTCATGTGCTTGCAGATAACTGAGGGGTTACAGGTGACAGAATCCCCAAGATATTTGATGCCTCAGTTTACTTGTTTCAGTAACAGGTCATGTTTGAATAGGGCTGGCATCATCTGAGAGTTCTGCGAATTGGGGGCACAACTATCATTTTGCAAAAAGCTACCTTAGCTCACTGTGACACCACTACGGTGGACATCTGGAACTGGAAACACAGCACTGAGCAGTTACAAGTGACAGATTAGAGCACTTGATGATAGTGTCTTTTCCTGGACTTGGAGAGCTCTTCAGAAAGCTTGTGCAAATGTTTGCAGAAGGAGCAGCCAAATGTAGGGGGCTTAATCTGAAACCAAACAACACTAACTATTAGACAAGACGCTTCTTAAACATCTTCTGAGCACCACAACCCTTCAGGTCTCAGAACTGGCATTTTAGTTTCCCGAATGTCTACAAAGTTGAAGGTAAAGATTAACAGGAAAACAAATACGAAGCAGAATGTGTTTCAGAAGTTTGTTCCAGAAGGAAAGATGTTTTCTCTAAGTATAAAAAATATGATCATGAATAAAAATGCCACTTCAGAAGCAGCCCTGCAGAGTCATCAAGACCAGGATAACTTATTTTTGCTAGTCTCCAGGGAGGATGGCAAATAACAGAACACAGAGATCCAGTGTGCAGCTTAGTGGATACAAACGATGGAACACACTGTGGTGTGCATCAGACAATCTTTAGAGAAGCAAATCTATTTGGATTATTTCAGCAGTTTTCTTTCAAATGGCATCAGAGGGCTGGCTATGCAAATGGATGAATTAATGAATCAGAATGTATAGACGTGCATTTTTTTTTCTGTAACCGGATTCACTGATTGATCTTTTAAAGCAAAAGAGAGCTGGTTACGATGACATAGTCTAGCTTGTAACCATGCTAGAAACTATAAAACCAATACTGTCAAAACTTATTATAATTGACCAAGAAAAGTATAAATTTCTTGATATATTTCTGATCTTCTCCTTCTGTGTTGTGCATTGTGCTTTCCAGTATGTTTTCTAAAGGACATCAAATGTGAAAGAGTAATGATGAAAATTTAGGATTTGCAAGCATCGTACTAAGTATAGAGCTAGGGCTTTGTTGCATCAATACTAGATGCTCTCCCAACACCGTTTCCTACACACTTAAGTTTTGATCTCCTAGGGTTACTCTGGTCCTCAGAATAAACATATCGGAACTCTGCACAAAACAACATCCCTTTGTTTGTCTACATATGACCTGACTAAAAGATGTCAGGCCATATGCAGGTAATACAATCTTGATACTAATAACAGAAGGCAAGGTCTGACATTTTTTTAATTGTTTTCTGAAGGGAGGGAATTAAGAATTTGTTCATCTGTGCAAGTATCACCTACCACCCTTGACATAATCAGAAATAAAGGTGTACCCTGCCTACAATACAAACTAGTTATAAACCAATATCGCTATTTAAAAACTTAGTTTGTAGCTGCGTTTTACTCTGAATTTTCTTTCCTACTTCCTTTTCTTTGTGTACCACAATGTCCTCTTCTATCTTTCAGATCTGGTTTATTGTACCTTTGTTTGGCCTCCTGTTTTTTTTTTTCTTCTTTTATTTCTTTGTCTTCTACTAGATTCCTACTATTGTTCTTCTGCTGTCTAGCATATCCCTTATAATTTCTTTCATCTTCATCCTAAGTTTACTGCTCTTTACCTCTTTACCATATCTCTGCTTCCCTTCTGTTAACAGTTCAAGCTCCTTGATACAATTTCGCATCTGGCAATGATTCATCCTGAATTCTCCCTGATCTATGGAGGCACAATCATTCCTCTCCTTCCTTCCATCATAGAATCATTTAGGTTGGAAAAGACCTTTAAGGTCATTGAGTCCAACTGTTAACGTAGCACTGCTGAGATCACCTCTAAACCATGTATCTAAGCACCACATCTACACATCTTTTAAATACTTCCAGGAATGGTGACTCAACCACTTCCCTGGGCAGCCTGTTCCAGTGCCTGACAACATTTTCAACGAATAAATTTTTCCTAACATCCAATCTAAACTTCCCCTGGCACAACTTGAGGCCGTTTCCTCTTGTCATATTGCTTGTTACTTGGAAGAAGAGAACAACATCCAACTTGCTATAACCTCATTTCTGGTAGCTGTAGAGGGTGATAAGGTCACCCCTCAGCCTCCTTTTCTTCAGGCTAGACAACCCCAGATCCTTCAGCTGCACTTCATAAAACTTGTACTCTAGATCCTTCACCAGCTTCATACCGCTTCTCAATCTTTCACTCCACCCTTTGATCACCAACTGCTGTTTGACATACACACTATCAAGAGTAGCAGAAGACTTAATTTTATCAGGAAGGCAATACAGAAATACTGCACCAAAATATGGGTAGGAAATAGATTCCAGTATATCCCAACCACAGGAAAACAAGATTTATGAGCAAATAATTCAGTGACAAAAGTATATAGGCAAAACAGGAAAGATGAGCACATGATGTTGTAGGAAAGAGTTACCTATGCAAATTGTAGAGTCACTTTTCCCACAGTAGCTGCCCTGTGAGACAGATCGTTTTCTCAAGATGAATGAGATCTGGCAAACATGAGACCCTGGAGTAAATAGCAACAGTGATTTTTAGAAGTGCTAAACCTGTGAGTCCTCTCTGGCATGGGTGACTGCATGACATGATTCACTGAGATTGTTGCTGATAAGAAAGACCATCTTTCAGGGTTGCTTTCCAAATTTGGAAGGATGTAGCTTTTCTGGAAACAATTATCTTTAACTTTCTTTAGGACTAGAATAGTGACAAGTTACAATGTCTTAACTGTATCATTCAGATTACACAGAATCACAGAATGGTTGGGGTTGGAAGGGACCTCTGAAGATCATCTAGTCCAACCCACTTGCTAAAGCAGGTTCACAGGAATGTATCCAGGCAGGTTTTGAATGTCTACAGAGAAGGCAACATTTGCACAATTTCCACCCCCATTGTCTCAGTACTTTTCTTTTTTCCTCTTTGTATGAATATCATGGGCAATTTGAAAACTCCTTAGTGATATATAAGATTGAGCTGAAAGCATGTTAACAGTTTTGACGAGGGTTCAAAGTGTAATGGAAATGTGTTTTAAGAAGAAACTGTGTTTTAAGACACCTATATACCACACAGAATTAACTGTTAATATGCAATAACAGAAAAAAAAAATAAAAAATCCTTGTTTTCATTAGAGCTATCCTATGGAACACTCAGGAAAATTGTACTGGAAAGGCCTGCATAAAGTAATGAGGTACAGTGTCTTCTGGATGAGTCATAAGCTGACCTCCTAAACCAGTGCTTGAGATGTGCTGTCGTCAGGGAGAAAAATCTTCCCTGGGTTTGCAAGCCTTTGTCATTATTATAATATTCAAATGGCTCCTCAAAATGAAACCTTGATAATTAGCTAGCCTACTTCTGCAAATACACAGAAGTAATCTTGTTGCAGTATTCAGAAAAAAGCTGAATGCTAATATTGGACTCTAGATCCACAGTTTAAAGATGGAGTAAAACACTAAAAAGAAACTTAAACTGGCACAGTGTGGTAAAAGTCCTCACTTGCAATCTTTTTTTTTTTACTTTCCCCCATAGATTCTTCCTTCTGATACTCCCCAATACTTTTTGACTGGATGAATATGTCCCTGACTACTTCCACCTTGTGCTTTTACAGATACTGTACTTTATACAGATCCTGTGAGGCAGTCTGATATAAAACTCTGCTCACAAGCAGTCTTGTTGACAGTACTGGGGTTATTTTCAGGCTTAAGATCAGGTATTTTTGAGTTAATTCGTGTACGTAAACATGTACATTGTAATTTAATACAGCTTACAAAAAAAACTTAAGTAAGCTAGACACCTAACAAATAGAAAAGCTAAGTGATGTTAGAATCTGGCTCTGGGACGTGACGGAAGTTCATCTTTAAAACTAGGGCTTGCTAGGCCTTCATCTTCCAGTAATTGATCTAACATTTTGTGACACTGGCCTAATTTTACCCTGACAAGGGAGGGAAGAGACACCACCCCAAAATGACCCACTCTACAGGAGGCTGAATTCTTCTTGCAGTGATTCACCGGGAATTAGCTGCAGAAGTTGCAAAGCTGCATATTGGCTGAGGATATGGGGATTTTGAAGAAGCTATAGTGAATATCAGCAGCTTTACAGTCCGTTTATCAAAGTGCCAGTGGCTTCCATTTCAAGGTAGGTGAGGCAATACTATACAAGGATTGAAGAGATTATCTGTTTCCAGAGTAGTTTAATATAGAGAATGTGGTGGCAGTTAAGGGTTGTAGGGTTCTTGGTTTTTCTTGCTGTTTTCAGAGAAAACACTGTTAACTTGTCAGGCTCTTGCTAGCTCTTGTTATTACAGATGGAACTCAATACTTTTTTATTTACTGTTTCACCAAACAGCAATATGGAATGAGGACTTGCTTACCTTCAGCATATGAAGATGAAAGAAAAGGGGAATAATAAACACAAATCACTTAGTATTTAGCATTCTTACTCAGGCCAGTTCTGTCAGGCTCACACCAACTTCAGGATATCTTTTTCAAGGTTTGATCCAGGTTTTAGGACAACTATGCTGCATTAAATGGATCCTCTTATCTTCCTTTACTCCTTTCTCAGACTGTGCTTTCTCTTTTATCTTTGAGCATTGCTCTAACCTTCAGCTCCCTCCCATACCTTGAACTGTGGCATGCTGTGTAGTTGTATACTAGCTCTGGTGTCTTGAAGACCTGTTGTGCCTGGATTTGCACAAATGTGAGAGGTCACCCATGCCATGTGGATCTTTCAGATCTGAGTTGCGAGATAAACTTGGAGCAGGAGAAAGAGATAAAATGCACAGATGGAAGACTGAAGTGGAGAAACAGATTGTCATAACCAACAGGATTTGGGTGGCTGAGGTGCCTTTGATGTCAGGGGTGATGTGCCGTGCCCACATTTTTCAGGGACAGACACTGATTCCAGGCAAGTTCAATCGAAGTCATTGCTTGTACTGCAAAACCCTTATTCCTTTAAAGCTACATGTCACTGTGTGCAAAATCATCATTGTTTCTACTGTAATGGTTCTGCCCTGACACATCCTCCCATTTCTTTCATATTCAAGTATTTTGCAAAGCATATTTCTGATACTATTAAGACAGTAAAAAAATGAGAATGCTCATCTGGCTGGGTTGTTATGAGAGCTGGGCTAATTACAGAGGTAACTATTAACCGAACACCAGTATAATTTTTGGACTGTTCTTCGAATGGAGTGAATCTGTATACTCTCATCCTCTAATAGGATGGATGAAAATCAAGACCACCATGTTAACAGCTGAAATGATAATACAATGAGCCTGGCTACTTTCCAGGAAGCCTTTGTGGCTGAACTGTATGTGGTTAATCTTGATGCTTCTGTGCTGAATCTTTACACTGGAAAACTAATCTAAGCTGGATCACCATTGCATGTTGAATATATGTCAAGACTATTATACTCGGAGAGGAGACAGCTGGTCCTTCAAAGCCTGCGTGCTTGGGACCAGAGATGGACAGCTGTCA
Source organism: Pampusana beccarii (assembly GCA_013399365.1). NCBI lineage: Eukaryota > Metazoa > Chordata > Aves > Columbiformes > Columbidae > Pampusana > Pampusana beccarii. Next base: position 267,116 of record VWYH01008155.1, on the reverse strand, counting down.
TTGTTGCTGGTAAAAGTAATTTGGAGGGGAGGAAAATTATACACATCATGTAATAGAGATGGAAAGGCTTAGGTCTGTCTGATCCTGTTCACTAGTATTTTGTGGATCTACTAGGGCCTACTAAAATTGCCATTTCTCTAGTTTATACGTAAGCTAGCACTTGTTTGAAAGACAGTACAGAGCTTGGGATCTTCTCATTTACTTCATTATGATGTGTATGTGCTTCTTTTAGGGCAAGGAAAGAAATAAGGGTTAAGGGCAAACATGGGGTCTGATTCACCTACTCTTAAAGGTCTTTTACTTTCACGTGGGCTGAGGTATGTACACAAGGAGTCACTCTTGTGCTTGAGTTCTGCCAGCACATAGCTTTGCTCCCATCATAGATGTCCTGCTCACATTGTGTCTTGCACCAGGAAAACACTGGAAGTGGAGCAGAACTGTAAGAATCTGATCTGTGCTCCTTAAACCTCTCTCCGTGGACTCTTCCTCCACCCTTGAGGTCCTTTTCTTTCAGACTAGTTGCAGAAGGTATCTGGCGGTCATTAACAGGTCAGAGTTGTGGAAATCAGGGTATGTGGCATATTTTTGTGATTCTCTGGGACAATCTTTTGGCTTCAGCTCCTGGGAAGCAGCAGACATTTCACACTGTAGACTACAGGCTGGTGACTCCCCCTGGGCAAACCCTGGGGCAGTTAATTCTAGTGCAGATCAGATGCAGCAGGAGTCTTGACTTGTATGTGTCACGTCTGAGTAAGAAGCCAAGGATCTGCATAATGCTGATTCCTTTATCTCTCCAGTGTGTTTTTGCCAGAATCCCAAACTCCATTCTGCACAATGGTGTGGGTTGCTTTCATAATATCTGACTCAATTTTAAACAAAGGGATGTGTGTACCTGCTTCTCTGGTCCATAGTACCTGAAAATTTCATGGCATATGCTAGAATCACATAACCACAGAAGTATGGTATAGTTCAGGTGGAAGGAGCCTCAGGAGGTCTCTATTCCAACTTCCTGTTAAAAACAAGGTCAGTGTCGAGCTCACACCAGGTTGCTCAGGGTTTTATCTGTTCTGTCTTGAAAAACTCCAAGGACGAAGCCTGTACAAGATCTTTGAGCATTGCTTTCCTGTAGTCATAGTGAAAAAAAATTTTCTTTAAATCCCATCAAACCCTTATGTGTGTTTTCTCTCATCTTCCCACTGCATACCACTATAAAAAAACTGGCCCCATCTACTCAGTAGTTTCCCTGAAGGTATGGCAGGGTGGTATCAGGTAACCCCAAAGCCATCTTTCACTCAGGCTAAACAAGCCCATTTCCTTCAGCCTTCCCTCACAGGCCACATACTTTGGGTTATCAAATAATATATCCTCTATCTATACTCTTACACCTGTGGTTTGCTCTCAAACTAATTTCCAAGATGTCACCAGATAAAAGCATTTTTTTTTTAGTTAGAAATCACAGCCCTACCTGGACATACCTTCTGTCTCATGGCTGATGTGAAATGAGGGGGTATTCAAAGTCACCACCCACTGGATGACAGCCACTACCACCATGGTAGTAGAGAATCAGGGCAGAAAGCAACATGAGTTGAAGAAGGAAACACCAGATTTCTCCCAGTGGTGGTTCTTACCTCCAGTCTTGCAGGCAGAGCTCAGTTGTCCCTGAGAACACTGCATCACTTCTGCCACTCTGTATGAGTTCAGTGACCGAACTGAAGGAACCAATCTTCCATCCAGCAGTTCTCTTAGAAAATTCCTGTAGACTCCATTGATTTTTTTTTTCAGAGAAGGAAACATATATATATATATAGCATTGCCTTTTGACTCTCTTTTTACATAGAGAGAACTTTAATTAGTGCTCTTTGTGTTAAACCGTTAGATGTGGCCACCTGTGGTATCTTGAAGTTATTCACATTTTTAAGTGTTTTTAAATGTTGAGTCTAAGCTACCCAGAGATTTTCCAGCAGGGAGAAAATATTCAGTTGTCTGGCAGCTTTTCCATTACCTTACACCACAGGAGTGGCATAAAGAAGCTAAAGAAAACTCTAATATTTCTACTACAGAAACAATAACATTGATTTTCTTTTTTGGAGGTGGGAGGGCAAATGTGGGGCATTTCAATTTGTTTTCATGATATTTGTTTATTATTTTTTCCTATTGACTAAATAACAAGAGCTGAGTAAAAACAGTGATGATTTAGATCTATTTTGTTTTATTCAGACAAACACTTGCCCATGGCAGTCATATAATTTCTTTCCCCACCTTTTAGTTTGCAGTATGATGTCCCCATCTTTTCCAGGACCTCCTCTGTCCCATCCCATCCCATCCCATCCCATCCCATCCCATCCCATCCCATCCCATCCCATCCGCTCTTCTACCTGCAGCTATTTCCTCAGTTTTAAATTCCAGTTTATAAATGAATGCCTGTTATCCACGTGTCCTCCATAGAACAGGTGAATGACAAAGATGAGATTTTATACATTAACTGTTCTGCTGCTTATTGTGTCTGTTCCTAACACTATCACTATGCTCTTTGTTACAAGCCTTTCTCTAGCCTCTGTCATTTACAAAGTGCTTTTTATGAGTTAAGTATTCCATGTAATGTATGAGCTTAAAATGATTATATACATAGAGATCCATTTGGCCATAAACAGAATGTCTTGTGTGAACTGCAGCAGGTGTTTGAAAGCGCAGAAGTCCAGGAAACACACCTGGAGAAAAGTCTGCAAAGCAGACTGCATCTACACCTCTGAGATACTCTGAAGCCGATCAGGTCCCAACCCTCAAGCAATCTTACACTTTGCAGGTTTGTCTTGCAATCAGTTATGTGTACCAAGTGTCTGGCAAGAGTCACAGCCCTTGGGTAGCTTTGCATGGCCCTGTGCTAAGGGGAGGAAAGGGAAGTGTTGCTGTTTACGAGGAAAAGCTTGGTTGGACACACTGAATGTTACAAAGGGACACTGGAGATAGACTTTTCTCTTAAGTGATGTGTAGCAAGCGTGATCCCAGGGCAGTTTACAGCAAGGAACAGAAGAGTATAATCCTGGATCCAATAAAACAATGAACTTGGACTAGTCCCCAGACATAAATCCTGGTTTTTTTTCCTTTTTTTGCAGAAAAGTCCTGAACCTAACAAAAGCAACAGAACTTTTGACATTGGCATACACAGGGCTTTTGAACTATTGATTTTTTTCAGAACAATTTACCATGGGACTTCTGACTCTGAAATTGGAGTTTGGATGAGTAATGTAGACTGTACAGGAAAGCCCTGTTCTCAGTGCTCTGCAGGTCAGGCTTCCACTGCCAATGCTGATGTATGGAAACTCACAACTCACTTCACGAAATTTCTGTAATATCCTCCCAGTGGGTGCTGTTTTAATGAGCAGTCTGATATCTAATTCATTCTTGAAACAAGCCTGCACAAAAGTAGCATGTTTGCATAGAAGATTAAGGCAATTCAACACAATATTATCTGTGCATTTTTTTCATTTATAGATAACTCTGTTAGTTACGGAGGAAGCTCAGATTAATTCTGTGCATCTCAAACCAAACTATATAGAGGGAGAGACACTGGGCACACTGCACATTCAACAAGTGTGCACTTTCTAACAGAAACAACAGTTATTGTTGATCATCCTGCGTAATTTGGATTATATTGAATTTATTGTCTTTTGTCTAATATCCACAGTTATGTCCAAAATCCTTGTGTACACCGTGAAAAGAAGACAGATAAATAAGAAAAAAATTCAATACGTATCAACTATCAAGAAATATATCAGTGAAGAACAAAAATGGTAGGAAATCACAGAACTACAGTAGAATACAAATATGTATTCCATACATATACACATGGAGAGAGATTATACTTTGCAGGCATTATGAGATTTGATTTTTTTATCTGTTGCAGGACAAGTTCCTTTTAAGGAAGCAGGGAAAACAGTTGCTTGAATAGCGATTAGCCCTAACCACCTTTTGTGTTTTCTGGAATAGCTGCTGTCACTGTTAGTGATATAACAGATCCTTAAATAAAAATATGGGGACAAAAGGAGATAATCAAGACAACACAAAGGAAGGAAGGAAGGAAGGAAGGAAGGAAGGAAGGAAGGAAGGAAGGAAGGAAGGAAGGAAGGAGGGAAGGAAGGAAGGAAGGAAGGAAGGAAGGAAGGAAGGAAGGAAGGAAGGAAGGAAGGAAGGAAGGAAGGAACATTCAACTGCCTTCCTTAGGAGGAAGGAAGTGCTCAGTCTGGAATTAGAACAGTGTCAGCTGAGCTGAGTAGGATCAGATATGCAATGCACAAGAGAATCTGCCTGCTGGGTGAAAGAGCAGATGCCAGAGATGTCTGACGCTGGAATGCATTTGCTTTTTGTTCACAGACTTCTTTTGTGTGTCCTGCAAGAGAAAAAGGCACACAGGTATCTTATGAATATCCTTAAAGTAGCAGGAGATGGGCTACGCTGTTTAGCTAGATGTGCTGGTTGGGTTATACTGAAAGTTTCTCACAGGTACCTGTTTAAAATTCCCTCATCTATCCAGTCCGCATGTTCGCCACAGTGAAAATAGGAAGTGAGGGAAATCTTTGAGAGTAACTGTTGCCCAATAGTAGTAATAATCTAAGTGAAACTGTACAAATAACTAAGTCTAATCTGCCAAAAATACTCAGTAGACAAGTCATGAATGCTTTTAAGAACTGTAATTAAACTGTGAGAGAAGCATGTTTTCAGCACTTGGAGACCAGAAGAACTCTCCATAAACGTTTACTATGAGTTTATGATTTGCATGTTATAAACACAATTATTCCCTAATTGACACCTTGGCTATGGCACGAGGCTTCAGACAGGATAAGGACTTTGCTGTGCTAGGCACTGCCCAACTCCTCCAGAAACAATCCCCACTCATGAATTCAGTGAAACTGTACAGTGGCACACTATGTCATGCTTGATTCAAATTAAGGTACCAGGAGCTAGCAGGTACTAAAGAAAGTCATTGGCTAACAGATGCCCACTGTCCCCAAATATAACAACAAACCACGTCAAAACCATCAGCGAGACACAATGTTTTAAGCTCAATGAATGGGGCACAGCAACTTATTTGGTTACTGAGTTCCTTCCCCAAAGCTCCCAGTTGCAGAGTACACAGTGGGAAAATACACGATGTGAGGCATTTCCCCAGCTGCAGTCTGAAGGGCTGAGCTGGTGATGAGAGACTGTGCCTGGGCTGGAGGCAGAAAGAGACGGATGTCACTTCAATGTGTTTTTCATGGAAATCAAGGAGACAGCTTCTGGGGCACAGAGGCCCCTGCAGGGTCCCTGCCAGGGACACACTTCGTTAGTGCTCCTGTCAGCCCTGACGAGGAAAACAGAAAGGACTCCTGTAAATAAGGAAATTTCCCCAGCAAGCAGTTGCCTCGTGTCACCAGTTTCTCACTCTGAAGGAAACAGTCCCATCAGAGTCAGAACACTGTCAACAGCTTAGGCTGGCGAGGTAAAATCATGTAGGCCGACTCTTTCATAGCTGACAAAAGCATTTAGAAAAATACTCACAAGAATTCAAAATGTTTCTTAAACCTCAACACTGTCTCTTCCTACCCAGGCAGGTAAAAACCAAACATACCTTATTCATGTTAAGCTCTTATTCGAGCTGTTATTTTGAGGCTGGAGAGGGCTTTCACTTAGCTTTTCTCCCAGGACACTTTCCACTGTCGCTTTTCTGGGCTTCGATGAGATGAAAGAGAGGAAGCCCCAACCAGTGTGTCTTGGCTGACTGGGAACAAGAAATGCCACATTTTTATGTATAGTCTTGAGTTCATAGGCTTAAGAAAGTCATATATGAGCATACTAACTATCAACTGTTTATCTAAAGTGAAGCACTAGGCTTCCTGGCCTTTCCCATTGTTAATGCTACTATTTTGGTCAGTTTAGTTGTAAGTCTCAAAACAACTATATGAGCTTCCTTTTCAGAAAGAGAAAAATATCAGACACCTTTTGTCACTTCCTGCATAGGGCCTTGCAAAACTAAAACTCTTGGCTGGCCCATCCAAATTTACTACATAAGCTTTATTTTTGTGCTGTACAGACTGTAATAAACACAGGTAGATTGAACCACTTTCTGACCACAGAAGCACAATGTGCATCATAAGATTGCAAAACAAAAATTAAAAAACCTATGAGCTTTACCTCTTCTTACTATTAGACGTTGTCTTTATTCTCAGCCAAATACCAGTACAGTCTTTGGATCAGAATACACTGAATTGTTATTTACTCTTTCTCAAACATCACCCTGTTTCCCACTATTGAAAGAACAAAAGGTATCTCAAGCTAAGTGCAGCAAGTTCATGACAAATTTGATAGAATACATGAAACTCAAATTTCTATTTGTGTTTGAAGTCCATGTGTATTTACATGGGAGGTCAGAGCACATTGGCTCTGCTTAGTTCAAGGTAAATTGCATCAGTCCTTCACGATCTGGATCACTAATACCAGTCCATTATGTAAAGCAACAAAGCTCCTTCAGTTGTGAAGACTACAAGGCAGCAAGAAGAGATTCTCCCAGGAAAAATGTAAGAGTTCAGTTCTCTTAATCTCTGCCAAATCTACAGTTGAAAAGAGTTGTGAACTGCTACTATGGTTATAAACAGATTGTGCAGAATTATATGGCATGAATTAAATAAGTCACAAGACATGGCAGGAATAACTAGAAAATACATTTGTCTTATTACTAGATATAATTGTGTTATTTAGGAATGCCGTCTTTTGTATGCTTGATCTCCTTTGCACAGGTGATGAAATTCAAATGTACTTTGATCTAAATGGATTACACTTTTGCAATACCTACCTTGGAGACAATGAAAGGAAGTACTAATACAATTCCGTGTAAGATGTAAGAAATTGTCCCATATTTTTCCACATCCCTTACTTTTTTTTTTTTTTTTCTGCTTGCCTGTTTCCAGGCTGTGTGGATAGCTGAGAAATCCTGAGGAGAACTGAGACATAAGCATAAGCAGGGTTATTGATGCAAATAAAGCAGCAATGGTATCACTCTTCACTTTCCTTTCTGTCATAGAAGAGAGTTCCCAGGCCCCCATGAGGCATCTTATTGTTGTTTGCAGGAGTATGAGAAGTGGACAGATACCCAGGTATTTTTGACCTAATTGTGCTGGCATTCTCCATTGACCACCTAGCTGATGCTAGTGGTCAGCCTGGATCACATTAGCTGATAACATGAGGCAGGGTGTTGGATGCTGTTGGGTGCTCTGTAGAGAAATGCTTCCTTGCCATCTATTCCTAAAAGGCCCATCCTTGTCACATAGGTAAACAAATACTATTTTCAACTTTGTGTTGCACTTGACAGTCACAATGGCCACTGTTTTCAAAAACAGCAGACCCTCACAATATACCCTATGAAAAGAAGATTAAAAATTGTTCCCTGCTCTTCCAAACATTTGAGAAATGTATGTGGAAGTATAGACACTGTACTGACATAGTTTGTATCTTATGTAGAATCCATACTAAGTTACTTACTGGGATTTATTTTCTATTTGTCAAAACATTAATAATGTAAGACTTTTTCTGGAATAAGTTTTTTCTCAGCACAATGCCACCCTTCCTCGATTAGTTACTGATATTTTACTACCTGGGTTACTAAAAGGCTTTTCATTTAGATGCAAACCCATAATCTATTAAGATTTGAAATGCTTCTAATATATAATGAGAAAGCACACTATCCCTTGAACTACGTAGTCCAAAATATGCACACCTCAGACAATTAAGTAGAGAATAAATGATGCTGTCAGTGGTGTGGTGGATTGGGTGGTATTTGCTTAGGATGACCAGCATCATTATAAGTGGATACAAAATTATTATAGATCTCTATAAAGAGAAATGACTGACATCTTTAAATGGTCATTTGCAGAGTAGTAAATGTAAAGAAGCATATAATTAAATTTAAAGGGCATTTTCCAACCATAACATTAGAAAGATTAAGAGGTTAAACATTAACCTGTCTGTAAATCCCTCCCATTACATCTTTGTACAAACAAGAGTGTCTGCATTTTAACTATTCAGTGTTGTTCAGTGCCTCAAACATTCAATGTGATTGCATTGCATATCACAAACTAAAACAAAAATATTCAAATTAACTCATTAAAAATGTAAAAACAGATCTAATCCTACTTTACATATAGTTTTATACCCCTCCTGCTCCCAAAAAATACACTTCAGACGCTTCATGGAAAGCCTTTCAGGGCTTGATGTATGTGGAGGACATCGATGTTATGGACAGAATGTTTAAAGCCTTGAAATTGACTCAATTTAGAACTGAACCTCATTTACACTCAGAAAGAATATAAAACGTCATCTTAGTGATGTTCCCTACAGCCTGAAAGGGTACCACCCACCCTCAGAGATTTTTCTTATTTGTTTGATGACTGGACATGCAGCAGGGAGCAGTATATGCTTTTGCATATGCTACTGCTGAACATCCTGATATGAAGAAGTCTGAGAGTCACTATCTTGGACATCATTGCAGCTTGACCCAAGGAACCTGCTTAGAGATGGAAAGTCCCTCGCCTGCTCTTTGCAAGCCCACTCTAAGATGCCAGCATCTGGTTTGGGCTCACACAGCTGTTTTCTTCCTCAATGCCAATTCTTCTCTGTGGTCTTTGTAAAGTAAGAAGGAAAAAATAACCCACTGAGAAGCAGTTATACCGAAGTGTCTTAAGCCTGTTATGTCATGAGAAGAAAAAAAAAGGGACAAGCAGACAATCTTTCTCTTCTTTTTTCCTCCAAACATTTCCTTTCAGATGTCCCTTTGAAGTCACAGGCTTATAGCGTGAGTGACTCAGAGCAAGGAGCTGTGAAATGTGCCTTTGAGCCGTAGACTTCTCAGAGTATCACAAGGCATATATGACTGGAGTACTCGACATCTGCAAATCAGCGTGACATTACTGAGGCTTCGTTCAAACTCAAATTCTGGGAGCTGCAGAGAACCAAAAACCTCATTTCTCCCATCCCAATTCTACCTTCCTGTTTGGGGGGGTCTCACTGCTACTGTGTGCAGTGGCAGCTTTGGTGTAATTTACTGATGAAGAAATAGTTGAACTTACACAGACATTCTACATATAATGTAATTATTTATTATATGCGTATAAATTAGGTATAGTTACTATTTTCTGTTCCACTCAGCCCTGTTACTGTTCTGCTGCTACTGGATACTTTTACATTGTAAAAAATATACTGCCACTTCTCTGCTGTTGTAAGGTCATCATTTCAAACTACCCTCACAATACACCACACTTCATACTGACTAAAAACAATTCCTACCCAGATGGATCTGATTCACTTCATAATCAAATACACAGATCAGTAGAACACCTCAGTCCTGACTGGTTATGTCTCCTGAATCTCCACTCACAGGTCTCCTGCATTTCTCATCCGAAACAATTTCCGTTACCTCTCTTACATAAAGGGTATTATATAAAAGATACTGCACCCCACTAATAATTCTCAAATAGGGAGCAAAACTGATGATTTTGGAATAGTCAGTACTGATGTATAAGTTTCTAACAAACTTCAGAGAAAAGCTGATGAAGGTTAGGAACATTTCTGTAAGTTCTCTGGTAGAGTCATTGATCAGCCTCATCCAATATTAATCTCAGGTGGGAGGGCAGCACCATAGTGTGTCATTACAGGATCACTTCCTCCTAGATCTGCTAGGAGGTTTACCTGAGACCACATGAACCTACTTGACTTTCTGCATTTCAAAGTGCTCAGAGAAATGAGAAGTGAGCACTGCCAGCAAAGGGGGTAACTGTTAGACCAGAAGATGAGAAAAACAACATGGTGTAACCTAAGCAAAAGTGATATCCAAAAAATGGATCTGAACATCAGAGAGGTAGCCAGGTGCTGTAGCAGACAGCAAGGAAAAATTAAAAGGGAACAAACGAAAAGAGTAATGTGGATTTGTCCCAGAGCCCCACGTTACAGATCAGATCTTGCTTCTCCATAAAGCTGAGCCACTGCAAAGATCTGAGGGAGATGCAGAGGCAGCATTTAATAATGCAACCAGGAACACAGAAAAAAATATAGCAAGACAACTCAGATCCCCAGGATGTGACTTCACCGAGAGTCATGGCTTTTCCACAGTGCTGACCTGTGCTTCTGCCAGTTTAGCTGAGACAGGAGGGACATGATGTGCTGGACACCAGGCTCCAGCGGTCCCTGGAGTGTGGTCACAGTTTCCCTTTGTTGTTTACTTTATATAATTTCTTTCCATTGTATTTTTACACGACTAGCATTCCCAAGGGATTGCAGGCAGAAATACAGAAACCCTATGAGAAATACCAGTTTTACCTAGAGATAAACATCTGAATCCTGCTTGATTATTTGAATCTCTACCTTTTGGAGGCAGACTCATCATGGAATTGATTGCTAATGGTCCCATACCCAAGGTTTTGGCTTTGGTCCAGAACTGGCAAGAAAAGAATGACAGAGCAAAAGGGAAATAAATTCATGTCCACAACATAAATAATAGCACAGGACACAACAAAAGCAATCTACAGGGGGAAAAATCACCTCTATAGGAAAATCGAATACACTGGAATTCCTAATTAGGGAAAGAAGAGTAACTTTAAAAAAACCCAAACATTTCCGTTCTCTTCTCCAAAGAGATAATGGAGGCCAAGTCTCAGTGAATTGCAGCAGGATTTAGGAAATTAAATGTTTAAATGACTATCAGAGGTGAGATTTCAGATCTTCAAGTCACTTCAGTGCTCTGACAATGCTGCTTAATGCACAAGACATGAATGAATGCTAACTGATCTCTCTGTGGGCTGGCATGGGATAATGCAGACAGGCACTGAAACTTGGCTCAGTGAGGAATTTCTACTGAAAAGAGGTAACAAGGGGTGGCAATTAAAGATAAGGGGGTTTTGAGCTTCATGTAAGTGCTTGTTAGCGATTTTCCTATTATTTTAAATGTTCTACTGTTTCAAAGAAGCTTTTCAAAATAAAATGAAAATTGTCCTGGCTCAACAGATAGAATTGAAGGGATTTTATTTAGGAGGTTTTACTCACGTGTTTTTTTATTTTCTTCCTTTTCTGATGGGGAGAAGGAAGGTGAAGAGTGAAAAAGGGTACCAGTGCTCAAATAAATGTTTTAAATATTCATTTTGTTGTTGTTCAGTTCTAAAAGAAAAGACAACAATTATTTCATTGAAAGGTAAGAAGTTTCAGGAGAATTGCAAACCATATAACTTGTATTTTCATCCATAGGCTGTAGAAATTCATGGGTGGGGAAATTCATTCATATTTTTCAGAGTCCAGGTGAATGCTCTCGCAGAACACTTCTGTTTCTCTTGCAGTCACTCTTGGTTTCTCCTCGTTAACTTCTTTTCTTTGTCACTTCACACCTCAGTCTCAGCCTCATTTCCTTCCTCTTGCTTTTACCCTATTTATTTTTTTTTTTCTCTTTCGCCCCACACCTCCTGATATGTCTTTGTGCATGTACTGGTGTTGCATGCAGGCACGTTCTAATGCAGCAATCTCCGCTGAGTGATTCTTCTGGTGTTGCATGGCACAGTGGGAGGGATTTAATCTTAGACATGACACCCCAGGGACTCAGCAGTTTGATGGAGGAGATTGTTTCCTAAGTATATTACTAGATAGTATTCCTCTCTAGATAGTATTTCACTCCCCATAAGTTTGCTTTACCACCAAGTCCTTATTTCAAGAATTATTAAGAAAAGACAGAATTAGAACTGGACCATGTGGGTGACACGGCAGAAGATGAGGGAAAACTAAACACTCAGGAAAGAAAATATATTAGTTAGTAGTCTTTTCCTCCTCAGATATGTTTACTGTGGAAGGGTTGTCAGAGATGAGGAAGCAGAAATGGCAAACTTGCAGACAGTAACAGATAAGCCTGTCAAAGGAAGAGAGAGAGTAATCTATGGCATAATTATGAAATTTCAGGATATTAATAAAACAGTTTGAGATCCTTGATATCAGAAATAGGAGAGCAACTGACTTCGTGCAAGTCAAGTCATTCTAGAAACAGACTTGGTGAAGCAGATGTGGACCTTCTGCCATTGCATGACAGAGGTTCCCATGCAGCGGAATATGGTGGCACAGTCTCTAGAAACCTGAATTTCAAAATCAACCCATTTATCTCAGAAGTCTTTCCTTTCCTTTCCTTTCCTTTCCTTTCCTTTCCTTTCCTTTCCTTTCCT
>VWYH01008155.1:112069-254500 GCA_013399365.1 Pampusana beccarii | reverse complement strand
CTCCTTCTCCTTCTCCTTCTCCTTCTCCTCCTTCCCCTTCCCCTTCTCCTTCTCCTTCTCCTCCTCTCCTCTTTTATTTTAACTCACCTTTGAATTAGAATGAAATGTGGAAGCTCTATATCTCACAGGCTTCATTGCTGAAGTAACAAGACCAGTTTGCAAAATCCCATGTGAGATAAGAGTATTTTCTCTACACACTTTTGTTCAAGCAGTTCCTGTGACAGGCATAAGGTTTTGATAAGGTTTTGTGTTTAGCAATCATAGTAAACTGTCTCCCATGAGGCAGAAGTTGAGCTGAAGCCTTTGCACCTAGGGACGACATTCTGTGCAGCCTTTTCATGCCTCACAGTGTAGATTTATGCATACAATAGCGGTCTTCTTTTCCCTATCCTGTGTTAATGACCCTCAGGATTTTAATAGTTTTGGTTTCAAATAATCCCATTTAGCACTTCTGAAACCTTGCATTTCAGATGTTCCTATTATTTTCTTTTTGCAAACATGCAAGAGCAATCAAAGTTTGATGTGAACAACCTTTGCAATGTCTCTTTAAAATTCAAAATGAGCAGAGAGCTTGAGAATATTTGCTCATGCATTTTAGTCTTCCTGGCCCACTGATGCTGAATATATTTTTAACAAAAGGTACATGGTCAGAGATAAGTCCCCCAGTTTTCTCTTATTAAGTTAACCTTGTTAAACATTACATTATTGTTTAACATAGGATAGGGGCTTCTCTTAATGCCATGGTGAATTATTCATATGCAAAGCTAAGGTATTTTACCTTGTTAAGCGTAACTGCAGCATGTAGAGTCCAATAGTTAGAGGCTTGCATCAGAGCCTGAATTAGGCACAGATTTCTTAAACCTGTAGCGGAGTAAAAATGCAATTAGTCTGCAACTACAGTTTATGTAATTAAAGTAGGTAGCAGTCATTTAGTGAACCATAACCCAGTTGGAGACTTAGAGAGACTATAATAATGTAGTAACTGAACATAAATGTTGCAGAAAAACTGCTAAATAAGTATTTCCTTCCTTTGGCAAGGAATATGTAATCTTTGAGGTTCTCTGTCCACAAAAGGGGAGAGGGTTGTGCAGGCTCACAGTAAACATTCATAACTGTGATCAGCATGTTTATAATTAGTTATAGCAAATACTTCATTAAAGATATTCAAACATTTTACAAACATTTTGCTAAGTAACCTTTCCGTCTTCCACAAACAAAGTTCTCTCAGACTGCAGAATGGGCTTGGAAAGAGGGATTCTGATTTGGGAGCTTAAGTACTACTCCTTTCTGGTGAGGTAAAGAACTAATTAGGTTCTTTCACTATTTTACTATCACTGCCTTAAATGTGGTCTGCAGAAATACAACCATAAAAAAAGATTTAGCTAGCCTCTCAGAAACAAGTTTGAACTTTAATTCAATATATGCTTAAATTCTTGCAAAGAATTTGAGCCAACTCCTTTTACGTCTGAGTGAGCTTTCTTCCCTGTGCTTCTAATCTACGTCTTAGGTAAACTGTTAAGTAAGATGGCAGATGTGTAAAAATCCTCAAGATTAATGGACGAAGAAGCAGAACAGACTATAATTTCAAGCTCTTGAGAACTTCATGTAAGAGTGACCATGGTAGACTTACAAGAATTTTAAAAGCATTTGCTGAGTAAAGAAACTGGGTACTTTCCAAAGCATGGTCAAGGATTATCTAGATATATCACAAGTGAGTCTGCTAGATTAAAAGAGACTGAATGAGGAAATTGCTGATAAAAGCAATATACTAACACCATTTCCAATGAAGGGAAAATGAAAGATTTCTTTAACTTCAATAAGAGTCCCTTTGGGCCTTTGGTATGTTAATATTCCTGTCAGAGACACAACTGAAGGCTGCAAAATCTCTAAGGAACAGTGAAAGTCTCTATGGGTTTAGTCAGGGCACCAAAAGTACCTCCATGATTTAGAGGGATTTGCAGAGATTAACTGAAATATAACAGCATCTTTGCTAGACTCATTGGCAGATTGAGGCAGTTAATTAGAGAGACCGCCCTTGTGCTGTATTATACTTGTCTTTCCTTTTTTCATCACCAATATTCCTTTAGGCTTTAACAGAAAAAAAAAAAAAAAAAAAAATTAAACCAGGAAAACCCAGAAAGAGTGTGGGGTTTGGATTTTTGTTGTTGTTGTTCCTGATTTTTTTAGTGGTTTTTGTTTGTTTGTTTGCTTTAGGTCTACCTGTAAATGTTTTAAATAAGAGATGCAGAGATGCATTTCTGTTATTAATTGGCTCCAGGTATTCAGAAGAAATTGTGAGCTGGTTTCAGTCAGCCTTCTGAACTTACTACTCTTTCCATAGCTTTGCCACTTGTCACCTAGGGACTTCGAGTAGCTGCTATAAGGTTTTTCTGTTTAATAACACAGGCATGATATCTGTTACAATGATAATGAAGTACTGTGACTCCAATTTGTGCTGGGCTGCAGGGGGAGTACTTACCTACCATTGCCCTGTTCCTTCAGGGAATATATCCTCGAATCCGATGATCTTTGATTCAATCTTAGAAGAAGCTTAAATAACTCTTCTGCTGAGGGAACCTTTTTCAGGGCTGAAGATAAGTATAATTTTAGGCTGAGCTCTGGTATGAGTATTTTATCTAAAGTGCTTAAAGAAGGTAGTTAGATAAAACTCGTCTTGTGATTGACTCATTTGAGGAGCTTCAGTCAACTTCCAGCAACAGTGGTGCACTGCAAGGAGGGAAAACTAAAATCTGTCACTTTGATCTCCCTTTTCTAGGTAGCCTAGTGGAAATCAGCATAGGTCCACTGATGAAATGTGTTTGTGGCATGAGCTTGCCCCTAGTTTTGTCTCCTTTTGATGACACCAGCCACTCTTCTGACCCATTTTCAACCTACTCTGAAACAACACGTTAAGTTGGATCATGCCCAAAGTGACAACTAAAGAATACTGGTGGCAGTGGGCGTGCTCAGCACTGAGAATGTGTGTCTGTGCAGTAGCTAACCCGGTCTAATTGTACCTCACTTTTCAGGCTGTTTGCTTACAAGAATATCTAACTGTAAAGGTTTCAGAACTTCATTAAATTAAAACTCTGATCCTTCATTACAATAAAATGTAAATTGTATGAAAATGTGGGCCTCCTCCACCTGAGAGATAAGATAGTATCTAAATTTCAGCATGTATTGAAGCCAAACTACTGCTGGAAATGACTGTTTTTTGTGGTAGCTGCCTTTCTGTGCCTCTAGATGAAGATCCTATCCATCTAACTCAGCCCTCTAGAGAGAACTGTGGAATGTTCCAATAAGAGCTCCATTTTGCCTTTCATACTCCATAGACCAAAAATTACTTTATTCTCTGATTTCTGGGTTATAAAATTCTTTTTATCGTTGTAACTAGATTTCCAGACACCCTACTTCACAGCTTATCCATAAAAAAGGAAAAAAAAAATGTTATTCTGTTCTAGTTTTCCTCAGCAAAAGTGTCCTGGACTATTAACTTTGCCTAAAATTTAGTTGTGAAACCCTCTGTCTTTTCAATCACCCTTCTGCAAATTCCCTCCAGTGCGTAAACACCTCTGACAAGCTAAGGTGTACAGTATTGCAGGTAGGACTCAGAAGGAATGATATGGACCATTGTATTCAGTCACATTTACCATATGGGCACCCGTATCATGTGGTTCCATCAGAGTGCAGAGTGCAGAGAAAAACCTTGCCAAAACTTTACCAAGAGACTTGGTTATTTGCTCACTGGTTTGGGATTGAAGATTATTTACATGCAATCCAAGCAAGAATAAGCAGGTATGTGACTGAAGTTATTTCCTGTAGTCCAGGAGGTAAAAATCCCTTTTTGTGAATCAAAACCTATTAAGCATACTTTTCAGGCTTGTGCAATGCATTGAGATGTAGAATTTAACTCAGAATGATGTCAGCTGCCCAAAGACCATATTCAAATTCTCTCTTGATTACGCAGATCCTGTAAAACAAAGAGAAGTCTTCAGCCAAAACTATACTTACAGAAAGATAACATTAAGTGACCTAGTACCAGGGGGTGACTATCAGCATAAACATAGTAATAGTAAAACAATAGTACCAATATAGTAGAAATATATAATTACCCAGACCTTTGAGGAAAAACTGCTTCTTTTTGGTTATTTCCTGAAACTAGACAGATTACTGTATTTTTTTTTGTCTCTACCATCTATACTTTTCCTTATGTGATTTTGTATCAGAAATGGTGTGGTCAGCAGGACTAGGGAAGTGATCGACCCCCTGTACTTGGTGCTGGTGAGGCCCCACCTCAAATCCTGTTTTCAGTTTTGGGCCCTTCACTACAAGAAAGACATTGAGGTGCTGGAATGAGTTCAAAGGAGGGTGATGAAGCTGGTGAGGGATCTGGAGCACAAGTCTGATGAGGAGTGGCTGAGGGAACTGGGGCTGTTTAGCCTGGAGAAAAGGAGGCTGAGTGGAGATCTTATCGTTGTCTACAACTACCTGAAAGGAGGTTGTAGCATGGAGGGTGTTGGTCTCTTCTCCCAAGTGACAAGTGACAGGATGAGAGGAAATGGTCTCAAGTTGCACCACAGCAAGTTTAGATCAAATATTAGGAAAAATCCCTTCTCTGAAAGGGTTGTTAGGCGTTAGAACAGGCTGCCCAGGGAAGTGGTGGAGTCACAATCCCTGGATGAGTTTAAAAGATGTGTAGTTGTGGCACTTGTGGACGTGGCTTAGTGGTGGACTTAGCAGTGTCAGGTTTATGGTTGGACTCGATAATCTTTTCCAACCTGAATAACTCTATGATTCTATGATTTTGGATACAAATCAGTTGGGCTCATGGCACTATATTTACCAGTTTCAGACTATTAGAACAGCAGTGAGCAAGATGTAGTTAATAATTGTACAAATCCTCAGACCCTGACACTAGGACTGAGGCAACAGCATTGGTGCCACACGCTGCCACCTACTAATGTGCAGTTCCCTGCTGCTCTTGGGTATTTTTATTTTTGCTTTATTTCAGTCGTTGCTAGTGGAACAGTGTTAGTCTGCTTTAGTTAATGTTCTGCAATTCTGATCTACTTGTTGTTTCAAGATATGTGCAGAGATTGTTTATTTCACCCTTAGGTACCCTTTGTGATGAGATTGGGAAAAGTAGATAGAGGCAGGTCCACAGAATACCTTTTTTTTGTTAGACATGTATTGATCAAGAAAAACAAAAGTGCATGCAAATGAGAAGAATGTACCACACTGAGGCAGTAACACTTTGTAAAGATTTCTTTAGTTTTAAATGGATTGCAGAGGATGACCCATGTGTTGAAGATTTTAGTCATTTGTTATTTGGGAATTTTCTGAAGTATTTTTTTTACCAAAAGCACAGACTAGATCTATAGTGTCTTTTAAAATCTGTAATAAATTCTGACTAACATGCCTACATGCCTAGTATATTTGTCATGGGCTATGAGGTTTTGTTTCTCTCTCTCTCTTTTTTTTATTTTTTTTTTCCACAGTGTGGTTTTAAATGGTGCTAGGAAGCCAGTCAACCAGTGCAGTTCAGGATCAAAATATTTCAGAAAAAAAATCTATTATTGCTACACCAAAAATAAAATCCATTTTACATAGTTTTGGACTGGAGAGGAACTGAATCAAAGAAAAGTTAAAAAATTATATTTTACTTTTGTTTGAGAGCTGAATGCTGAAAAGTGCTCAAAGTAGCATTGCCCATAGGTTCCTGGATAATCCCATTTAAATCACAAATATAACTTTCAGGTACAGATTGTTTGTTTCTTCTTTATGTTCTTTATATGGCTTCAGAGGATTCAAAGAAGCCATATAATATTTAACTTGGCAATATGCACAATACAGAGGAAGGGTTTCTCTAACAAAGTATGACAGGCATGACGTATCAGCCATTTTTTTTCAATATACACAATATTTCCATACTCTGTTTTGTGACAGAAGTTGGAGATCTATTCTAAATTTAAAATTCCAATGATTGTTACGAGATTCATCTGTACCAAAGGGATGGACTCCTATCAGGAAAAGTGGAAAGCACAGTCAGCAGGATGTAGTACCTACATACCTCCTGTTTGAGGATCATGATCCTAAGGGTGACACGCAGTCTTCGTCCCTTCTTCTTGCAATCCTGTTTCTGCAAGCCTCCTCCTCATGATCTGCAATGGAATAGGATGAATACCCTGAATGGCATAATTTTGTTTCCTCACGCTCCCCTTGGTTCCCTTTTACAGTGAACTAACCTACAGACTTCACCCATCCAACCTCTGTTTCACTGTTCTGAGCACCTGCCAGGGAGGTAAATGAAGGAAAGCGAAACAGACCGTGGCTGTCAGCATGCTCTGTGAAGGTTTGCTCCAGCCTGTGCCAGCCTGGGCAACATTTCCCCTTGCAAGTGGTAATGGGGGTCCAGGTCAACTCGCCCATGCCCTTTGCCTGACTACGACTCACTGCAAAAAAACCCTGGCATCACACCAGGCTAAAACTGCACGTACCATGTAGCCCACCAAATCCCACAGTTCTGTCCCAAACACTTGTCTAGTCAAGGGAAGGGAAGGGAATGATTTTCAGCACTATGAATTCTTTAGAGGGGAGAAACTACTGCACTGGAAATGTTTCTCAACTACACACAAAAAATCAAACAATGATTTATTTTTATGTGGATTTCTTGGCTCTGGATACTTTCCATGTAGTGATTATAGTGTTTGCATTCCACAAAGTCATATATATTTTAAAATATATTTCAGAAAATGATCTTGGTTGGTTTTCAAGTCACAAGAGAAATTTCTTGCCTTTTCTGGGTATTCTCTGTTTAGCAAGAATGCACTTAGTATACACGGATAAATTATTGTAGCCCATGGGAGTCAGTGCCATATTGTGCAACTCACACAAACACCCATGGGCTTGCAGAGGAAAGCTCTGTTTGTTCAAGAGCAAGATCTGGTACTTCTCATAACGGGAGGTCGTATTACCTTAAAATGCCTCCGGCCTGTAGATCTGCCTGATGAATAACATCTGTTCCCATAACAACTGCATCTTCAGCAGGATGAATGGGCTCCATGGCATGACAGAAACAAAAGTAGTCCACAGGCAGTCCTGTACCAAGGGAGCAAGCAGCCACCATAGGAAACATAAACCTCACTTAGGGTGTGATTCAAACCCTACTGAAGCCAACAGGAAAGGGTCCAGCACATCTCAGGGGGTCTTGGATTCGGAAGCATGGACACCCCTGTCTCTGCTCATGCAGTAATATCAACAGTGATAATATACATCATTTGAAACCAAATGTTTCTCCAACTCACACCTTCTCAGCAGCACACAGAGCAAAACGTGGTTCACTTTACAATCGTACTGATGGAAGTAAAGGAAGATTTTACTGGACTAAGTGGTAGCAAGCATGTTTCTCCATACCTAAGAAAGCCGTAACTGTCAGTGTAATTTGTAGTCCAGAACTACCAGCCTTCTCACGGCAGAAAAGTTTTGTGCAAAGATAGATCACTGGGAAAGGGACTCCTCTGGTTTGCTTCCATTCAAAAGTCAGCAGTGAAATCTTATTCCTAACAAGTAAAATTAGCTTTTAGCTCTCATCCAGCTTCTTGCACTGGAAATAAAATCAAGGGAATATTTACTGAATTACCAGTATTTCCACAGGAACTGGATAAAAAGAATCAGCTGGAGAGACTTACGAGTAAAGTTATCTGGGAGATGATTATTTGGTTTCACAAGTTTTAAGGTTTTAAAATTAATTCTAATTCTTCAGTGGTATGAAAGAAAAACCTCTGAACCTTTTGTCAAAATGAATTGGTAGAGAAACTCTTGTTTTCTTATCATAAAGCATAATTTTTTTCAGCTCTGATCCTCATTCTCTTCCTTTCTCACTCCCCCTCTCACTCTCTGTCACCAGAGGTAGCTGCAGAGCCCTGGATCATAAACTCTTTCAGATGATTTTTTTCTTGAAATCAATACAACTCTGTGAGTTATTTTGTCTTTTCATCAAAAATGCATTCTGTCAAGAATGTTCATGAACAATTTTGCTTGGGAGAAATTCTTAGCTTGTCCCAAAAAATTGATATCTTACACACCTAGCTGGGCAGCCAGCTGCTCAGCTGTGAGGCTTTGGGTAAAAAACACACAGTGAATTGCTGAAATGACAGTCCTATATATTAAAGATGTCTGGGGCTATTCTCCTGTCTATTTTTTGCACCGAGCATAAATTCTGTTCTATTCCCTTCAGCCTATTCTTGCTGTACAAAGTACATATTTAATTAAAACATTCCTCCTCACAGTTTTGTTCTCTTGAACCTGATCCCAAGGATTTTAGGGATGTACCTGTGAATAGACAGTAGGAAAAAAAATGTCTGTCTAGCCTTATGTTCCTGTATTTATCCATGTGTTCACTTCAACATGGGATTGGCAAACAAATTTCAGCTGTTTTTGAAAGCAAAGGCAAATGCATGAGACCCACCTTCTGCC
Organism: Pampusana beccarii; assembly: GCA_013399365.1. Lineage (NCBI taxonomy): Eukaryota > Metazoa > Chordata > Aves > Columbiformes > Columbidae > Pampusana > Pampusana beccarii. The sequence goes on along the minus strand of VWYH01008155.1, from coordinate 246,025 downwards.
AGTTGTATTTCTTCAAGTATATGTTTGTAAGATCACAAAGTTTCTTCAGTAAGAAAACCTTTACCCTGGTATAGCACTTTTACTTTTCCACAGAAACAGACTTGCTTATTTTTCTTAGAGGTCAGAAGGGTTTTTGCTGTTGTGCTGACATTTTGAATCGTCTTCTTCCTTTTGCATCTGAAAGAAAAAATGCAGTGATGAAATGACAGTGAAAATGCATTGCTCTGTTGAAGTGACATGGATTGTATATATTTGTGCATCAGCAGGTCAGTGATAGAAGCCAAGGGAAGATTCCTTAGTCCCTGATGTATGGAGAAGCCAAGCATAACTGAATTTTTTGTCTTCCTTTGATTGCACCACAATTTTAGAAGCTTTGTCTTAAATAAGTGATGCCTTATGGGTGGAGAAAAAAAGGAGAATATACAAATTAGAAACAGTCTAACATCTCTGTCACATCTGGCCTTCATGCCTCAATAATCCCTTGAGCATAGCTCATAAATAATGAGTGCTCAGAGACTGACTACAATTTCAGTGCATTCTGTTGACTTCCAGGGGATGCACAAAAGGATTGTATATATCCTTAAGGTAGAAGCATGTTCTGTTTTCTTGGTCTTCTATCAAATATATATTGCTAGTAGTTTAATTATTATTTATTAAGTACTACAACTAGGCTACATAGAGCACAAAAATAATTGCTGTGTATAAGCAGAACCGATTTTTATCTGTTTCGTTATCATTATCCTGTTATCCATTTCATACCTTTTGTCATAGCTTTATGCGATACAGGTTAAAAATAGTGTGATTCGAAAAATCTCATGGAAATACAAGCAAGTAATCATTAAGAGATAACCTCATCATGTTAAAAAAAACCCAAACAACAACCCTTTTCCCAGGTACAATTAGTCAAGAGGACATAAAACCCCCACTTTAATCTCACTGAAAAATTGCACACATCTAACTAAATAGCCAGATGCTCAACTGAGGTAAGTTTTCTAATTCTATTGACTTCAACAGTCCTACCCTTTTTTTGTTTATTGGCACACTAATAACTTTAGATTGATGTAGTGCCAAAAGCTTTGCAAGTGTTGACAAAAAGAGTAACTGCAGTGTTAGAAAATTAGAGGGAGACGTGACACAAACTTGTTCCATAACCCTCACAGAAGCATGCACAGGTGGAGCATGAAGGAAATATGGAAACATAAGTCACCTTTGTGTGATCTGACTCCTGGTAAATCACATCTTCACCTTGGGTTGTAAGAATGGCACACACTTAGGACTGGATTTTTTTCATTGAGAGTAGGGTTTAAAATGAGCAATGTGAGCTATTTTGTTGGTAAGAAATAAATTAATATGCAGATCCAGTTCCAAAATTTTCAAGGTACTATTAGTTTTATAATAGGACAAAGAGAAAAATGCATCTGAGCATTTAGAAATCTAGATCTGTGTTCAAATGATGTGTCTTTGTCATATATCTGGAGGTATCCTATTTTACGCTGAAGTGGATATTACATGTTGCAAGGTGTTTTCATTAGCCAAAGCTGAACTGGTCCTTCTGCACACATCTATCTTTAAACTCTTTTTAAAAAGTTTTTTTCTGGGATCCATTTCCTGAAGGCAAAGGGACTAAATTCATGATGGTATCTGTTTTGTTTTCTTTCCTCCACAGGCTTAAGTGATAACTGGGTATCCTGTTAGCTGAACAGAAATGAATAACTCAACGTACATAAACTCTTCCACTGAAAATGTGATGGCTCTGGAGAGCCCCTATAAAACTGTTGAGGTGGTCTTCATCGTCCTGGTAGCAGGGTCTCTCAGTCTTGTCACCATAATTGGGAACATCCTGGTCATGGTGTCAATCAAAGTCAACAGGCATCTACAGACTGTCAACAACTATTTCCTGTTCAGCTTGGCCTGCGCTGACTTGATCATCGGCATCTTTTCTATGAACCTCTATACCCTCTACACTGTGATAGGCTACTGGCCCTTAGGGCCTGTGGTGTGCGACCTCTGGCTGGCTCTTGACTACGTGGTCAGCAATGCCTCTGTAATGAACCTCCTCATTATCAGCTTTGACAGATACTTTTGTGTCACCAAGCCTCTGACATATCCTGTCAAGCGGACCACTAAGATGGCAGGCATGATGATTGCAGCTGCATGGGTGCTCTCCTTCATCCTGTGGGCCCCTGCAATTCTCTTCTGGCAGTTCATTGTGGGAGGGAGGACTGTCCCAGATGGGGATTGCTACATCCAGTTTTTTTCCAATGCTGCTGTCACTTTTGGCACTGCCATTGCAGCCTTCTATTTGCCTGTTATCATCATGACTGTCCTTTACTGGCAAATCTCTCGAGCCAGTAAGAGTCGGATAAAGAAAGGGAAAAAGGAAGCTGCCCAAAACCAAGATACAGTTTCCCCAAGCCTTGTCCAAGGCAAAATAGTGAAACCAAACAATAACAACATCCCAACCAGTGGGGATGGGTTGGAGCACAGCAAAATTCAGAATGGGAAAACTGCTGGAGACACTGTGACAGAAAACTGTGTTCAAGGGGAGGAGAAGGAGAGCTCCAATGACTCCACCTCTGTCAGCGTGGTCGCTTCTAACATGAAAGAGGATGAAGCTGCCAAAGACGCCAGCCAGGCTTCTGCCTCCCAAGACCATCTCAAAGCGGAGAACTCCAAGCTGACATGCATCAGGATAGTCACCAAGTCCCAAAAGGGTGACTGCTGTGCCCCCATCAACACTGCTGTGGAGATCGTAGGTGCCAATGGGGAGGAGAAGCAGAATAGTGTAGCCCGGAAAATTGTCAAGATGACAAAACAGCCAGCCAAAAAGAAACCACCTCCTTCTAGAGAGAAAAAAGTGACAAGGACTATTTTAGCCATCCTCCTGGCCTTTATCATCACCTGGACCCCATACAATGTGATGGTGCTCATCAACAGCTTCTGTGCATCCTGCATCCCCGGCACTGTATGGACCATAGGTTATTGGCTCTGTTATATCAACAGCACCATCAACCCTGCTTGTTATGCGCTCTGCAATGCTACTTTTAAGAAGACCTTTAAGCACCTTCTTATGTGTCATTACAAGAATATAGGAGCTACAAGGTAAAAATAATAATAATAAAAATAATAATGAAAAGGGTGAAGAAGTTCAAAATTAAATAAAAAAAGAACAACAATGCCATAGCACTTTATGTTCTTCTATGGAATGTGCAATCCAGGATGTTAGTGCAAATACTGATATGGGGCATCACATCCACTCCTGAGAACTACAGTTAAAAACATTTTTTTAAATTATTGAAAATAAGTCTTGAGGACATGAGGATATTTGAGAAATTACTCAAGTGTGTGGACTGGAGGCACAATTCCTTACTTTCTGAGAGTATTCTGCAGAAGGGCTTTAGAGTCTACGATTTTTTTGTCATTCTATGTAAAATGTTTGTTCCTTTTTTTTTCCCCCGTGTTTGTTTAATATGTCTTCATCTAGAGAAAAAAATAATGGCATTTTAACAATAACTGTGCATAAGAGGCATAGGAGTTTGGAAGATCTGTACATAATTCAGATGAATCATGGCAGAGATTTTCTGAGTCTCAAAGTTGTCTAAAGTTTTATTGTCACTGTCATGTGAGAAGCTTAATATTAAGTAAATCATGATAAAATTTATGTTGTTTATGACACTGCCATTTCCAAAACTGCATCAGTTCTGAAACTGTACTTATGGTCAACATGCAACCATTGCCTAAGATGCATATCATTCAAAGTCTGCCACTTGTCCCTTTCTACGGGCTTTTGTTTTGTGATTCCTTCATCACGTCAAGGTATATGTAAAAAAGACAGTCTCTTCCAGATTGCTACATACCAAGACTATTTCAGCATCTATGTAAACCAAAGCTTTTAAGACAATTTTATTCACTTTGTTTGTCATATAACATCCACCCGTGGATTTGTCTTTTACCTCCATCAGCCTTTTCTTCCTTTTTGTATCTTACTTGTCCAGGGCATGAAGACTGAATACCGAAAGAAGTTGTAAATTCAAAAGTCTCATCCAGTCATCCACCATGATGGCCAAAGGGCCTCAGCTGAACGAGAGAAACAAGGTTATTACTAGGAAAACTGAGGTTGCATCCTTTTAAAGTAAGATGTATAGATGAAAAGGTATGCTGAGGCTCAACAGAATGAATAGTCAGTATTAGATGACTATGATCTTGACCAGTCAAAAGATGATTCACACTCATTTATTGAGGAAAAGAATAAGATGGACTGATGTGCCCACACAGATCAAGATCTACCTAAGCTCTCAGTGTGAAACCAGGGTCCTTCATAGGTATATCCTGGACAAGATGTTTACTTTGTGGAAAAGATATTGGCTGCGTTGCTTTTTGTACCAGCTGGGAGCAATATTTTCACTGTAAACCAAGGGATAATGCTAACAAAAAGGCAGAGGGGAAAACAGTGATTAAACAAAACCAGATACTGAAATAATCTGGATGGGGGGCTGGCAGGGGTAAATTTCAAATATTATCTGCTACACCACATTAGCTCAAATTCAGCTTCTTTCTGCCTGGCAAAGAATTTTCTATTTCAACACCTGATATTTATTGTAGCACAACTGAGCACTGTGTGGATAGGACGAAGTATATCAGATTACTGAAAACAGCAATTGTCTGTGAGTTATGCATATTCTAGTTACCTCCTTCCTAGTAACTCTAATTTCCAGGCCTTAGTGAAGGTACACCTACAGATTTTGTTACCAAAAAAAGTAGTTTACTGCACAGAAAGTATCCCAAGATACTGTCTTCTGGAATGAAAGCCACTTGCCAAATAGGACACAAAACCATTCTGTTATTTCATGCTACCACATTAGAGTCTTCCAAAATGCATTTCAAAATAGCTACCTTCAAGATTACAGTGAAATTAATCTTACAGACTTAAGTTTTACATTTGACAAGCTTATTGGAACACAGTGTCAAAGCACTTTGGCAATATGACAATTTTCACATTTCAAAGTACAAGTTCCTAGCAGAAAGCGAAAATGAGGAGGATTAAACTGCAGTAAATTAAAGCCACATTAAACTCAGGATTAATGTGTCTTAGTATGAATTCATTGATTTTATACTCCTAGTGATTTCGTCCTAATATATCTCAGTGTCTCCATGCAGCCAAGGATCCAATTTTGCAACCCTCACTCACTTTGAGTCTTATTTACTATCACTATTTTCATCTTCCTGCTTGTAAGTTAGAATACCTAATGATAAGGCTTGCAAAACTGGGTGCTGCTTGTCTTCCAAAACTACATTCACTAGGCTTATCTTGACAGGACAAAAGAAAGACTTACATGATCATTTCTAGACCATTTCTTCTCTACAGTGCTAAAAAATCCAGATGAAAATCAAAAATAAAATGAACTGTGGTCATTTTAAAGTCTTAGTTCTTCAGAAAAGTTTCATAAAAAACGTATCTGCTTCTTTCTTTCAGCAAGTGCTGGGTATCGATAGTACAGATGCTCAAATTGGGAAATAGTGGTTTGTATATTCTTGTTTAATCTTTTAACTCCAGTTTTCCGTGAGGTGTGCAAATTTTTTATTCAGACCTTTGAAGCTGTCACTTTTTCATAAATTATGAATTCCTCTAACAACTAAGGACAATTCTACAGGTTAAGAAGTGCAAGATATAGATTACAATTATACTTTTTCATCACACGATGTGATGACACTCGAAATACCATGCAGAAAAAAAAATATTTTGGGGCCAGCATTCATGAAACAAAAAAAGACAAACAAACAAACAAACAAACAAACAAACAAACAAACAATCTTCAGTTTGAAGCTTTCTGGCACTTTTTCCTAGCACCGCCCCTTTTTTGATGACATGAGGTTATGATGCTTATGTTTGTTTTATAGTATATTTAGAAGGTTTGCAGGACATACAATTCCACATGTTTCTGTCTTGTACTAGTTTCATTAAAAATATTTCCATGATACATCCACATTTGCAGCCAATTCAACAATGTAAAAATAGACTACATAATGCACCTCCTCGTTTACACACAGTCATACAAAACACACCCCAGCATGGTTTATATGCAAGGAAAATAATAATCTAACATCCAAGATATTGCATGGGAACCTGTCTGTGTTGTGCTCACTGGCAGCTGGCGGGAGGTGCAGAGCCCAAACTTACTCATGACACTGTTTAACCTCTCCCAGAGGCAGAGAGGGGCCAGAGCCTTGTCCTGAGACACTGGGAACCTCTTGAGTCTTCACCTGGTTGTGGCTCAGTAAGACAAAAAGTGGGATAATATTTCAGAGCCACATAATAATTTATTGTTTTGGACATCTTTTGAGCTCTTTTGTCTTTCCTTTGTGCCCCAAATGATGTTCAGCAGGTTTCACTTCCCTTCTGAGTCATAGTTCCGCAAGATGTAGAGGTCAGGTGCTCCTTGGGTACCTCCTCCAGCTTCCCTGGCTGTCACCTGTGCCCTGTTGCCCCCAAGGCCCCTGGTGGCCCTGCTGCTGGTGCTGCCACGTCTTCACCTTGGGCTTGGCCAGAGGATCCCAGTGGCACGTCCACACCATGTGCTGTGCTTGCCACTTTTGTTTCACATAGAAAACGAGCAAACTGTGCAGGTGACTTACAAGAAAAACAAAAACAAAACAAACCCTGCAGCTAGCACTTTTTGCTTTCACTTTTTCTTCTTCTTAATCATTTCCAGAAACAGCCTAAAGCTGAAAAGCCTAACCACCCCTTAACAATAGCCCTGCTGCAACAGGATCTGTCAGGTCGGCAGATCCAGGGGAGTGACTTGTTCTGTCGCAGGCCAGCCCTACCTTCACTCTCCAGGGAGAGAACAACAGCCTGAAGATATGTCAATCCAACTGGCACCTTTTTTGAGCATTAAAGTCTTCTGCAGTTAAAAAAGGGAAAGAGAAAGAAAGAGAAAGAAATAAAGAAAAAAGAAAGGAAGCAAGCAAGCAAGCAAGAAGCTAAAGTTGAGAAATCTATTTTCCAGTGAGGACAAAACCTGAGAAAAATTTCTGTCAGCCTTCTGCTTGAGATTTCAATTTGATTTACTAGGAATCACACGGACCCATTCAGAGACAGCAAAGTGTTTGAACATCGCCTCATGAAAAATAGTCCAAAGCCAACAAACACATCACTATAGGTCAGATTTTCTTTTTTTTTTTTTTTGGCTTCACAAATGCTCATGGGGAAAAGAGTGTTCAAATGGACCCTAGGGATCAGTTGCTTCAAAACATGAAGGGAACGAAAGCAAATGCTACATTCAACAGCTCTCTCTCTGTTTTGTATTTTTCTGGTGGAGGAAAACATAACGACAAGAGGAAGTGTCTCTACTGAACGTGGCCGTGGTGAGAACATCCCACACACTGGTGAGGAAGCCCTCAGGGTATCCCAGCTGCTCCTGGCCATCCCAGCTGGGACAGGGGCAGGAGAGGATGGTCGTTCTTTTATTCGTTTCATCTCCTGTTGGATTCAAACATACCCATGTGTCTGCTTTGCAGTGAGGCTTGCTAGTAAAAACTCACAGACTGCTTCCCTGTTTTTGATTTATTTTGATACCTGTCCTTCATTCTTATGGATGTGACAGCTGGCCCAGTGCTGCCTGCAGATACAGCTCCTGGTTTCTCCTGTGGTGCTGAGGTAGCAGACTTTGAATTTTTCTCCTCGACTGGCCACACCTCTCCTTGCCACTTCTGTCACCCAGAGCCAATCCTGGTACCAGCCTTGAAGGACTAACTAGGTAAAGCATCCTCACAGCCATCAAGTGATGCAGCTGGGGTGAGGGTGGGGGTAGCACTAAGAGTGCTGCTGATTATGTTTTCCCTTCCTCATGTTACAATAATTCCTAAAAATCTCTGTTTTTTACAAAGCAGGGTTCTTCTTGTGAGAAGCTAAATCTTCGGTAAGAAACAGCAGGAAAACACTCTGGTCCTGGGGTTGAGGGGTGTTTGCTAAGAAGTAGTGGGTTTGGAGTCTAATAGCCTTTGATATTTTAAAGATCTCCTCCTAGATGCGTGTACTCTCAGCTGACAGCAGTGCAAGTGGTAGAAACTGAGAAGATTAAAAGAAGTAAGCTTTTTTTCACCCCTGGGTCTACAGATATTTTATATAACATGCCTAGAGACACTTGCTAAGGATGTGATTTCTATACAGTATCGCTTTTATTGTTCTTGTATATCATGAAAAACTTTAGACTTTTAAGAAACCTTTTTTTTTTCTTTTTTTTAAATTTATAGAAAATATTTCCCTGAAGGTAGCTGATAGATGGTCCTTAATTTGCTGTGGCTTCTTTTCTCATTTCTCTGCCTGTCTTTGCTCTTTTATCACAGTCTTGGCAAAAAGCTTTCCTCCCTCACTTTAACAGGGATTTTGCCTGTGTTTCAACTACAGGTGTGCAGTTCCTTTTGCCTTTCAGGTACTGTGAATGCTGGCATTCAAATTCTTTAACCTTTCCAAAATACTGCCTTGCCTAGCATGCAAATCCCCTTCAACTGAAGCTCAAACTACTATGTGGAATGACAAGTTCCATAAATCTTTTCTGCATGGCTTTTAAATTGGAAGTAAAAAAAACCCTCACATGAAATAAAGACTAATCAATTCTCTTCTTCCCCAGTTTTGTCATCTCCATATTAGAAATAACACTGGACGATGGCAAAGAGTTAGCTTGTAGTGGAATATCATGCAGCAACATGCACAGTTGAATTCATGCCCTGTGCAATGTTAAGGCAGCCGTCCTTTCCCTTGAATCCACTTTCATTCCTGTGCTTACTAGCAGAGTATTCAGTGAGAAACCAAGTCTAAGAATGCAATTATAGCAAGGCTGAGTTGGACATGAATCATTTACCACAACCAATGCAATCATTCCTCCTATACTTTTACTGCCTTCCTTTTGCTATGGCCTCTTGCTACATTGTGGAACTACTGGGTTACACAAGCCTATCAGTCCTCCCAGGCCTCATATTTCAGGATACTGGGTAGATTTGTTATACACACTTCTTTCTGGTATTAACTAAACAAAGAGAAAAAAAATTCTGGTGTATTTTTGCCTTCCAAAGCTCTGCATAACCTGAAAAGTGCCATTAGGTAACAACTCTTCTTCAACTCTTCAGTTTCTTTTTTCTTTCCTTTTTCAAAAATGTTGTTTTGTTTTGGTTTTTTTTCAACTGTACTTGCCAAGAAGCATCCAGAAACTTTTCCTTGAGATATCCCAAAGTTCTTTGACTCTGTGAGAAGTGACTGTGGCTGGTCTGTGAGTCAGTGTGATCACAGTCCATGATACAGTGGCCTTTGGAAGGAGGGATTTTGCTGGATGTTAAATGTTTGGACTGTCTTACCTGACAGCACTGAAGAAAGCACAGGGAGACAAGCTTGGCAAACCCTGACTTGTGAAGGGACAGCCAAGGTCGCTGTTGGATTACTTTTCTGCTCCACCCAGCTCACGTAGGCTTGGGCAGGGTGTGTTTTTCTGCCCCTGCTGAGGCTCTGTCTGTACACCTATACCCCAGAGACAGCCCTTCTCTAAAGCACATCATTGTAGCAGTGGTAGTAATAACAATAAAAGCACCGGTGAGAGAGCCACGGTTGCCAGCAAATAGACTCCCTTATATCTTATCCCTTAATTCTGGTGCCACTTTGCAGAGGTGGTTGGTAAGTTAGAGACTCACAGTTTGTAAATACCTTTAGATAGTGTGTTTTAACATGACCAACACCATATATTGACTGTGTAAAAAATAATACATTATGTGTAATACTATCCAGATAAGGTTATAATGTAAATATATCTACAATGAATGTCCAGTTACTATTCAAGCTCTATGTATGAGGAAGAACCTCATCTCTTCTTGAGACTTCTTTAAACTTAAGGGTATGGAAAACCTGTTATTTATTTATACAAAAAAACCAACAGCATTCTTTTCTTCAAAAGAAAGTACTACTACAAGAAAGAAGGCAATGCATTATGTGTATGTGATATTCAAAATCGTATGGTAAAATCAAGAACTGAGGACCTTACAAGTCGGGGACTGGTCAAATTCTTGATGCCCTACATTTGATCTCATATAAATAAGATAAGCACAAGTTTATGGTTAGCTGTGTAAAGCTGACCCACTTGATTGTATATACATTATAGATATATATTTATATATGCTGTATAGATATATACATATTATACACAAAATTCATACCGTGAAAGCAAAGTTTGATAAAGTCATATTAGCTGGGAATTTGGATGTAATGTTGTGCTCCATTTGGAAGAAAAACATCTGTGTTATTCAACAACATTCAGATATGTTATGCAGGATGAAGGAAGAAGGTGCTTCACCAAAACAACTCATGAAGGTCTGAGGTGATGCGGGTTTGAAATATTTTGAGGGCACAACTAAAATTACATGCAATATATGTGTATGTACTTCTGCTGAGTTGTATTCCTAGTTAAAGCATTGCATTAAACAGCGAATTATAACAATAATAAAAATGGTTTTGTATGTGGTATCTCTTTTTTTTTTTTTTTTTTTTAACTGAGTGAATTAGCCTATGAAATACGAAACTGAAATAGTAAGTGGAGAAAAATAGTTTCCCTACAGCAGCCACAGGGCTGTGAGACCGTCTGTAGTAATTAAGAGAAAAATTCTAACTTTCTTTTCCCTGGCCTTCTTGGCAACTCTGACGTTCGAGAGAAGTCTGGAGCACCACTTTACTCGTCCTTGTATTGTCCACAGCTCTATTCCTCCCTCAGTTTACCTTCTCTGGTGACTCTGAATCCTCCAGAAGATTTCACCTTTGACTGCAAATTCCCTTCAGCAATCTGACGAGGGCCTCCAAGAAGACGTTCCTCTGTATATTTCTGCCATCCGTGTGTTAAAATGGAATAGATAAGAGACTTTTGTAGCCACCCTCTTATATCAAAGCAAAACAAATTTTTAGTTAATTATGAGGGGAGATGGCGCCAGTAACAACCAAATGTATTTTGAGCAACTTTTGCCTTACAAATGCAAATCTAGCTGCATGGCATACCTATAAAGCTTCTGGGAGTAGGAATAAAAGACACAGATTGCATATCTTCAGCTCCTCAGGTTCTCAAGATTCATTGTCACCCACACTTCAGGAACAGACAGGGCTCAGATGCAGCAGAGGAAGCCAGTGGTAGTGGCTGGGGACTGTCCGTGCCCAGGTAAATCTGGCTTTTGATGCACAGTCAGCCTAGCAATTTGACAAGTGATTTAAGAGTGGGTCTCTTGGGCACAGTGGGTGCATCAGCTCTGTTAGGATCAGGAAACTTCAGCTCAGCCACTCCAGAACGGAAAGAAGTAATTTCAATAAGGTGGCCTACATTGACTTTTTTTTTTTTTTTAATTTTTTCCTTTGTTATTATTTGAGGAATTTCACTGTTCCCACATTTTCAGGATTTTATACCTTTGTCTTCTCTAAGACTTCCCACCACTGCCATTTGCTCTGGTGTTTCTCCAGTCCAAGCTCACCTCCAGCCACTTCACCAACTTCCTGTCCATATGCTTTCCGCAATTAAAGTCCAAAAAGACACTTTTTCACCTGCCTTTTTCTCAGAACTATCAGACAAATTTATGTGTTTTAATATATCCTTTGCTTGCCCTGTATTTAGGTCCCTTGCACTTTGCAACACATATACTCTACTGATAGGCTATGAGGTGGGAAAATACTATTATGTCTCTGTTACAGATGACGGTCAAAAGCTACTTGTCAAGACCACAATAGAGGCACAAATAGGTAACTGAAGTCTGTTTTTCCAAGACACAGTATACTTATTTCTGATTCATCTCTTCCCTCCAAAGAAGAGATTACCAGTTTCAGACCCTGCTATGCTAACCATCACATTACAGACCACATGAATAACTCGAATTGTCAATATGCAGTCCAAATAATTGTGTCTCACACACACTATAACATCCTATAATTGCCAACATATGGCTTCAGGAGGGCTTCAGGATGCCAATGATGAGAGATTTGACAGATGGAAGAGGTTTCTGCGAATACTAGGGTTAGCTTCCAGACGGGTGCAGTTGCCAATCCTATTTGCAACACAGCATAGCAGGCCAAGACTTAATCCTCTGCTCTATATGTTTTGGAAAGCAGAAAGTGGAAAAAACCTTTGTCCAGCATGCACAGTTTTTTATTTGTGTGTGTATTTAAGTTCACTTAACATTAAGAAAGCCTACAATTAAGGGTACCTGTAGATTCAGAGCACTGAAGCTAAACTTTTGCCTTCCCGTGGGAGCTTTAGGTACATTTCACTGACCACACATACATTGGAAACTTTGTTGCCAGAGTTGATTGCAAACAAGGGGAAAGGGACACGGCTGGTGCCAAACTACTCAACTCCCTGCCTAAGCCATACACTCAGACTCACAGCTTTGCTGCTGGGTTGTCAACAAGGTTACCTTTTTTCTTTAAAAGAATAGAATCACACTCAAGCACGATAAAAATTGCCACCTCAACCTCCACATACAGCCAGTCATATTTGCAGTTAATGCAACATCTAATAATATAAATCCTCTCTCCTCTGGAGATACACCTTTAGACAAGGTGCCTCCGACCAGAAGTATATTTATTAAGTGGTTCCCTCTGAGGGCTTTCATTAGCAGAAAAAAACTGCAAAGTGTAACTACCTAATTCTCCCTGAGTTCTGGCAACACCCTGAGAAAATCAATACAGAGAAATGCTGCTATTCTCTAAATCCATTACTTTATTTCTGGCCTTTTGACAGTCGTTGTGTGCACCATCTAGACCTGGGAACCTACTTGGCAGCGCTAGGAAATTGACTTTGCTTCCTTCCTCTCAATGGAGCTTGCCAACTTCATTTCCACCAACACACAGAACCAGGGAGAATAATGAAACCAGTTAGAATGATTTCAAAGAAATGGAGAGACAAATATACCTCTTTCCTTCTGCCTTCAATCAGTGCTCCATCCTTCCTCCCTTCTTCCTCCCATCCCTTGCTCCTTCCTTCCTCCCCCATCTCTGTCTTCCTCTCCTGTCTCTGAAGTGTCTCAGCTCTCTAGGTTTTACTCTCTCGTTAACAGTTTGCTAAAGGTGCTGAATAAATCACTATGAGAGCAAAGCCTTTGGCTTAAAAATGTGAAGCAATGTAGGAGGGAAGGAGGCAAGGAGGAATGCCTCAAAAAGCTCTTGAGTTAATTCATTTAAGTTTAGAACCTAAAGGCTTTCCTAGGCTCTCATCATAATCACTACTATGATTTTGCCTGTAGTTGAAAAAACCCTCAGGAGAAGGGCTGAGTGGGGGTGATTGGATCCATATGGCACAGGAGCAATGTTCCCAAATAGAAGTGTTACTGGTGGCAGCTGCACCAAATCATTATCTGGGAGTATGGGCACAAAGGGTCTGTAACATTGTAAAATTCTTCCTGCTAAATTCCAGTATAAAAAAGAATAAGGAGCAAGGTCAAAGCAGCTACATCCCTCCAGCACAGAAGATATAGCTCAGCTCCCCTTACAGATGGGAAGACTAAGAAGTGCCTGTAGCCAAAAGGAGCAAAATCTCTCTGTAGAAGTCACATTCTTTGGCATAAATTAAGATACTCCTGGGTTGTCTGGCCAGGCTGTCATTCTGGGTAACAAGGGCTAAGCTACTGCCAAAGATTTCATCTGTTACAACAGGAGGGTTAGACTTCAACTTTCCTGCCAGGAGCCAACAGATAAGGATGAGAGCAGAAGTCAGTGTACATAGGCTTAGTTATTAAAATAGTGGATGTTCTATAGAAAATATAAACTAGGCACTTCAAATACAGACAGATTTTGTTAAGCTGTATTCGTAAAATGAAAAATAAAGAACCCAAAAGTTTCCAATTGTTTTAATTGGTATATTTTTCATTACATGTACGGAAAATAAAAACTGTAATTTTAAATAAGGGAGGGGGAACGTCTTCTGTTTGGTGGATTTCACATCGTGCTGAGAAGACATGAGCTAGACAATTACAAAATAATGGAGTTGGTTGAGAACTTTCCAGTGAAACTTTTTTTGACTATAAAATACTTAATTGTTAACTTCTGTTTGTTCTTTTGTTTGTTGTTTGGTTTTGTTTTTAATAGGACACAGCCAATTTCAATGGATTGCCTGCTTTTGAAATGTTCTAGGGAAAAAAAAAAAAAATCCAACTTGTCTTAAGATACTATCGTAACTTTTTTTTTTTTTTTCCCAAAGTCCATTTTTGGTTCAAATACCTTCCATTCAGGAAGCATAGGTACCAAAAGAAAAAATCAGTATGAAAAGTGAAAAGGCTTTTAAAAAACGTATATTGGTTACACAGTCCTACCTGGGTGGAAGAAAGGAGGTCATAAAACATATTGACTGTCCAGCAAATTTTTAGAGAGGAAAAGGAAGCATCTTCTCACTCACCTGCTCTTTATCAGTTTCTTTTGTGCAATGGGCAAAAGAGCCCTAATCTGCCATAACTGGGCATATGACAGTGTCTGTACACAACAGTCAGGGAGCCATTTACTAGTGAAAATACCTCTTAGGCATGTGCTTGCAAAAATGGCCTAAAATCCTGTGCAGACCTCATTCTCCTCCATTGCTAGCTCACCTGAGGGATGTTTTGGGTGGCCAAGCACAGGGTGTCAGAGAGGGCTACACATCAGGGCAGAGCACTGGAATCGGTCCTGCTTGGGCAGCACCTGAAGAAATTGCCTATAACAGAGCTAAAAATAGATGTTGGTGACAATGCCAGCTGAGTGCTGCTACTCAAACACCTCATTGTAAATTTGCAAAGAGCCAGGGAGAGGCTGTATGACTTATGCGCAGCCTTGAGCAGAGGACAGCAAAGAGACACTCTATACTAAACCAAGCATAAGCAAATTTCCATAGCACTTCACAGTGGACAGAAATGTCCATGTTTTTTGTTTCGGGCATGCTTGTGTCATACTCCAGATAATCAGCACAATTATGTTTTTACGAACACTTACAGAAGTGCTACTCTAATACTTCAGACCCTACAAATGGGAACAATTTTTTAAAAGGGAGAAATATATATTTTAAAATATAAATTGTAAAATATGTGTCAACCCCTGTGCAGACACAGTTCAGAGTGGAAAGGGTTGAAAACTGAAAGTCAAAGATGTTTGCAAAGAAATATGAAGCCAAAGCAAGAAATGAAGATGAGGTACATCATACTTCATCTGTCAAAAGTAGGGCATCCTCCTAGGGACATTGTAGAAACATAATTTTCTCTATAACAGGTTCCTCATTTAAATGGGTTGAAGGCCACTTTGGATACAGTTGTTTCTGCCTATACTGATGAAAGCGAGAGCCAGGGGTACTATCTCAGAAGACCTTTGAACAGTTACAGTTAAATGAGATTCTTCCCAGCCCAGGTGTTCACAGCCCTGGGGCTTCAGTCTCTGTTAGATTTTATAGGTGCAGCTGTAACAATAGTTATAGTAACTGGTATTATGCTAGGAAAAAAAAAAAAATGCTGCTTAATGATTAATTAGTTGTTTGTGGTTACAGAGTCACAATCTCAGATGTACTTGTCCTGACATGGGTTGCACAATGGACAAGATAAAAAACGGAGATGGGAGGAAAGGAATGAAATCCCTTATGCAAAATTGCAAACTGCATGGAGGGAGAAAACAAATTTAACTGGTTCTTATGCCTTTGCTCTGCATCCAGAAGTATCTTTAGTCTACACCCCTCTGGAAGAACATTTGGTTCTTATAACAGATACTGCTGATGCTGTGATGTCCAGTTTTGCATGCCCTTGAACACAGCAGAGCCACCTTTGAGACATTTCCCAAGGGCATAGAAAAATAGTCTTATTTCCTTGGTCTGATTGCAGTGGTCATGGCTGGCATGGAGCTGGCCTCGTCGTTCTCCACAAAAGCTCTTCAAGTGAAGTGAACAAAGAAATACGGTAAAGAACTCCAGCTTGGTGCAGTGCAAGCTGAAAAGAGCAGAGCAGCACTGCTCTGCTAACACTGTCTGACATCCCCATCATGTTAGCTCCTCTCCATCACTCTCGATTAGCATGCATCTTACCGAAGGTGCTGGGAAAGTCACTTTGCAATAACATTACCGCATATGAATACTAACCTGAAATGAGAGGAGCCTTACAAAGGAAACTGCTAATCTGATTGCAAAGGCCTGACGTGACAAAGCCCCAAAGGACGAGGAAGGGACAGGCAGCAGTTTCCATGCATTTTTTCCATTTCCATCCTCCTCTCTCTCTCCTACTCTATGTTTCGTGTAGAAGGGACAAAAAATAACAGACTTGGGTTAAATTCTATACAATCCACTGCACTTCCTGTTATGCTGGACACTTAGGTTGTGACTGCAATAGATAAGCAATAAATATACTAAATAAAATTTTAAAAAAAAATCCTTGGTTGTTCATTGCCAGGAGAAGCCCTGAGACTCTAGTTTAAAGTAATTTCAGTTGCATAGCCTATCTATCGCTGTATTACCTTTTCCCTGCTCTTCAAAGTTATCTTCTCCAAGGGACTTCTTTTCCGTTAGGTTATGGGCCTAATTGTGAAACGGTAATTCCTCAGGAGCCCAGATAATGCTGATTATCTTCTAATGAGATAAAGTACCTCTCATCTCTAGGTCACTGCCTTGAAAACACCTCCAGCTCCTCAGTGGCTAAAAGTCTTCAGAGTCTGTTGATGACAAAATATGTTAATGGTGGTGGTTACTGCTTCCACAAAGCAAAGCACTTAAAGGAAGAAGATAGATGAAAATATGTAACTTAGGGAAGGAAGGCTATGATTTTTATCCTTAATTTCTGCTGGTTTTCAGCAGGTCAGCAGCTCATCTGAAACAAATCCAAAACTAACCTTCAATCCAGAGCAAATATAAGCCCAGTAAAATTTTTTTTTAACACATCTCACCTATATATTTGTTAAGAAATTATATTAGCGTGAAACTTTTTTTTTTTTTCCACAGAATCATACCTGTAGTGAATTAAGTATCAGTAAAGAAATTCAAAATGGAAACAAAAAAAAAATCAGTAAAAACTAAAATTTCATTTAACACAATTCTATCATTTATTCATTGATTTTTGTATATATTTCTATATGGTGTTCTGACAAATCAGTGGAGATCATGCACCATATAACATAAAAAAAAAAAAAAGTCAGGATTTCTGATTTCCTAGGAAGATGTAGAAAAAAGTTTTTTGTTCCAGGCTTGAACAAAATTGAATAAAAATTTCCTAGTTTTCCATTAACTGAAAAACTATATTTCAATGTCTCTAATATTTGCATGCCGTCTTCATATGCATATACACAGATATATGTACAACTAAAAATATTTTTCAGTCTCATTGAAAAAGTTGAAGACCAAGGTGTTGACATGCTGGATATTACACAAAAGCAGGCACAGAAGACGAAGTATAAACTACGTAACTACCACCTCCTTAGTACAAACATTTCTTTCAAGATTTATATTAAAATTTGTATTCGATGTAATTGTGCAGTGAGTACGGTTTCAGCAGATGAAAAAAGAAATCTACAATTTTAAACCTCAGGAAAATGCTGAAAAGCTGTACTATTTCCCTGTATGGAGCACAGATATTTGCCATCCCATTTTTATTCTTCCCAGTCCTTCCACCTTTCCTTTATCCTCTTCTCCCATCCTTCAGCTTTTACCTCGGGTGAAAGACCTAGTGGCAACCCTTTGCCTTGTGCTGAGGGGCACAGGCTTCTGGAGTCACAGAGATGCCAGCGGTGGTGCCCTCACTGTGCAAAAGAATGCATTTGAACAGGAACTTGCTTCCTTGTAGGCAGTTATCTTCCTCAGAAAAACAAGTTTCAGAGGTTATGAGACTCCTATTCATCTTTAGGAGTATCTGAAATGGGATGACCA
This sequence comes from Pampusana beccarii, assembly GCA_013399365.1. NCBI lineage: Eukaryota > Metazoa > Chordata > Aves > Columbiformes > Columbidae > Pampusana > Pampusana beccarii. The sequence continues at coordinate 228,155 of VWYH01008155.1, read as the reverse complement.
AACAAACAGAGGTGGATTCAGAACCCTTTTTCTCTTCTGAAGTCACAGCATGCAAATTTTTGAAAATAATGAGTTTAGGTGATTGCTACAGTCTTCCAGCTGAGATGTTTTTTAGATGGCACTAATTATTTTAGAAATTAAACAACATTTCAAGTAGACACTCCGATAATCCAAAGCACGTACTGAACCTTCTTTGAAATTTAATCCGTTTGCGAACTTCTTGTTTTACACTAGATGAAGGAATGTTCAAAAGAAATCTACTTTTAACACTGTGTTAGATTCACCACACAGTAAGAAAGCATAAGAGATGTCATTCCAGAATGCCATCTCTGTGGTTTTAGGTTCACCACCTCTCCATATTCCTAGGAGCTTTCCTCATCTTTGCCATGGTTAGTAGAAAACAAAGAAGAGGATGCTTTGAAAACAACTCAGCATGCATTTATAGGTAAAATCTTCTTATAATCTTTTTTTTCCATCTCTGAGGAAAGTTGCTTGGAGGCATCTCTGTGTAACCGTTGGAACTGTCCTATAAAATCTCAGTGAAAAAAGAGTGAAATTGGGCAAAATAACCTGTTTCCTGTGCAGAAATCATCATTGATACTGGTGAGATTCAGCATTAGCATTCTCTTGTAACCAGCTATAACCTTATTCAGGAGTGAGTTGGTCTGATACTAATTTGCCTCCATCGTTTGTCTTCATCATGGCAATTTGCTACTCTTTATTAAGCATAACTAATGAACATTCACATAAACAAGAATCTATAATTTTTTTTTTCTATCATGTCTCTAGAACTAAAGCTGCTGCTTAGCAAATCTTCAAAGAAGAAAGCTGGCATGTGAGTCCAGGGCCTGTGTGCCCTTCAGTACAGGGAAAAGTACCAGATAGTGAGTTCACATTCTTCTCTCAAAATCCTGTCATTTGAGCTCAGATGACAAAGTACAGACTCTTTCAGTGCTGGAATGAAAAATACATATTTGAGTCAAGCAAAGCTATTTGTCTAAATTGCTCAGAAACAATATCCGGGAAATAAGAAAGCCAAAGTTTTAGAATGAAGAACTGAAATATTTTCATGAAAATGTAAAAAAAACCCCAGATTTTGAAAAATCACCTAGATTATATTTTAGTAAATGGAAAATGTAATCGGAGGAATGGACAAACAAGCTTTTTTCATTTAAATAGGTTTTGACAAGCTGTCTACTGATACGTCATTTTGTTTAACCTAATATTTTTATTATTATAATTAATAGTAATTTATGAGTCAGGAAAAGTTACTGCAGGATTTTATCTAGAAAAGACTAATATGATCACTTAATCTGACCTTCTGCATAGGACAGACCATGGGATACCATCAAGTGATTCCTACAAGTTCAGAAATTCTGCTTGAATTAAAACATATTTTATAGAAAATCTTTCTGCTGAATTTTGAGACAGTTTAAAAAATCCTGGTTTAACGACAGCAGTTGCTGGCAGATATAATCCACTTCTCTAAAAGATGCTTCAGTGATTGATTATTCTTACCTTAAACGTTTGCCATTGATATCTGTTCTAAATCTGAGTAGCTTCAGCTCTCAACCATGAGACACTTTTTGCAGTTTTTTATGTTTCAGAAAGTTAAAATATTGTCTCCTAGTAGATCTGCTCCTCTTATAGGCACTTACCTACTGTGAACAGACACCATTTACCTTTAAAGATAAACTAAAAAGTCTGAATGTCGTGAGTTTTTGTAGTAAAGAAGATTTTCCAGGACTCCAATATTTCTTGTACCTCTTTTCTAAACATTTCAGCTTGCCAATATGCTTTCTTAAATATGAAATAGAGCTGATAGTGAATACCGTTTTATTTGAAACACCTTTTCTCAATGAAAGCCAAAGCTTTCCACGGAAACATATCGATTTACAGGAGATTTCTTAACTGCCTCAGAATTAGACCAACAATGAAAAAAATTTCCAGGCATGTGGCTTACACATGTTCAAGTCATACCAATTCAAAGCAGAGATCTTGAATCTTTAGTTCCTGTAATCTGAGGGATTGACCTAATCACTAAAACAGCAGTGTTCTATCTTGCAGTTGGAGTTATTGCAGTTTTTGTAACTCAGTGAAGCTCAGACCCAAAATGGGAAAAACAATAGTTCATAATGTGTCACGAAATACCGCTCCTGCCACCACTCCTGATGTGAAAATCTTGTGTTCAAATCTCTGATCCAAACCCAGCAAAGCAGACACGCACAAGGATTGAGCCATGACCTGGTAGGAAGCACCACCATCTGGGTGTCTTTCTGAGAGACTGTCCACAAAGACAAACATGCCCGGGCCCTGCTGCAGCACGCCCATGGAATGGGAGTTTCGTGGTGGCAGGGAAAAGAGGCATCTGTGGCTTAGGACCATCAAGGAGGCTCAAATGCACCAGGTGCCAAGATGTGCCCAGGCTTCAAGCCACCTTGTGGGGTATCCAGCCACTTGAATTGGCCCAGGGGAGCAGTACCACTACTTGTCACAGGCTAGCTTGACTTCTTTTGTGTTCTCTAGCTTTCACACAACAAAATTCAAACAATTTCAGTTTGCAGGACTAAAACCAATGACAATGCCTTGAAACACCCTGCAAAAACAGATTTCCTGCTTTTCAGATAATCTTGGTTTTAGGTACAAAAACTGTATAAAGTTTTGCTACGTATGGTGGTAACAACGTCTGCTTCTGATTGATCTTTATTTACACAATGACTGCATAGACTCTTTTCTTACTACTACATCATCCTTAGAGTTCATGTTGCAATGATTATCCACTCCGATCCTTCAGCCCTATATCTCATCATGCTTTTTAAAATACAGCTTTCTTATTATATAAATATGGCTTACAATTTTCATTCCTAGATGAAGAACCTTGCATTTAGCTGGATTAAAAAAATATGTTTGTTCTTCAGCTGAGCCTCCTATGCTGTCATCAACTTACAGCTTTGGAAAGTTTCCACACATCTCGTCCTCCCAGCTGGAGACAAGATTTCCACAGCCGATGTGACTGAGGGAACAGGGCAAAGGGAAAGGGATAAGGACAAAGAGGATGAAAACAGGAAATATAGGGAGATTTGCCCTTCCTTACATATAGAAAGGTAAAAACTGAAAACTGCAGTGAAAATATTTCTAGTTCTTAATCACCTACCAGCTATCTTTCCCATCCAGGAAAACCAGACCCTGAGAAATGTGGAGCACACCACACCTTCTAGAGTCCCCTCTCACTCTGTAAATCGGCATTAATACCGTTCATCCCTTGTGCTGCTTTAGTCCGTCATACAGGCAAGCAATTTTGAAAGGCAGTCATGTCCTTCTCCCTCTCTCTGTGACAAGAAATAAAAAGCAGTCCAGCAGGGAGATTTTATATGTCTGTGTAGGGGCTTGTTTGTATTTTCCCAAAATACGGATATAATAACTGGGCCTCAGGCAAAGAGAAAGAGAGACAGAGAAAGAATATGTGCCTAAAGGCATTCAGTTTCGCAACTTATCTAGGTCCTGCACAACTCTTCCAGGTAAAGGTACGGTTCAGCTGAATTGTTCTATGCTCAAGAACACGTGGGAGTCAGGCTCTTATTTTTCTGAAGCACAGGGTGGCATTTCATATTTTGTTTTGCTTTGTTTGTTTGTTTGTTTGTTTTTTCCTAATTTTTAAAATTTGTTTTGTTTTGTTTTGCTTGTTTGTTTTGGTGGGTTTTTTTGTTTGTTGTTTTTTTTTTTTTTAATGACTATCCAATTTGTGCTGTGTATTTTAGTACTCATTCCAGCCTTTTAGTATAGATCAACTTTCCCAGAAGAATGAGAGGAACTAGTGAAGTGACTGTCTCTGTCCCAGGCAACATGGATGTACAACGGAGCCTTTTCTGTTTGGCCTGTACTTTATGAAACTCTATTCCCAACTCCCTTAATATACAGTGTAGCTTTTCAAAGATGTGCATGAGCAATGTTGCAGGATTACACCTTATATCTACCAATTTGACTGTGAAGTTTGTCTTTTCAATATACTCACAGATAGTGTATTATCTGCAGTTCATCAGCTTGAACAGACCTCTCTCATCATTGTCTGTTTTTCCTATTTGTCTCTGGATGAACACAAGGGATTTATTAACCCAAGCTGCTTTCCTAAGAAAACTCACGGCTCCTAACTAACAGAGAGTGATCCCTTTAGCACTTATTGTGCTGTTTAGGCGCTCAAATTACCCTTCTGTTGCAGAAGATAGTAACTTTCTGACTTTTTTTGATTTGAAGATCCCAAAAAGTTTTTCATGGAATGCAGTTTCTTACAAAGCTCATTTTTGCCAACTAGCAACAAGCTTTATTTTTTCCTCTACCTTTAATTCATCTGCCCAAAGACAATGGACTTCCAGGGCCCACAGAGCACAGCCCAAAGGAGCAAGCTATAACCCTCAATGAAAAAACATAATGTGGGTAAACACGAAAATGTGTTCAATATATACAAGTGGTGTGACTACAGGTTGACCCACACTCTCCCAGTCGCTACTTGTAAAATGGTTTTACTTCTCATGGAAATACTTTCCTGGTTAGTTATACAGTCCGAATTTCAAAGCGATGATCTTTGGGAAAACCTTTTAAAATCCCACAGTTAAAAAAATTCTCTCCAAAACTGCCAACGCTCTCAACCTTTAACTGTAATGAAAGCCCAGTCTGCTGGTTTTAAAAGTTTCCAAATACAAGCCAATAAAATTCCCGGGGAAAACATACAACTTTTATGAAAGCAATGTTAAAGGGAGAGAGCTAACATACCCATAAAATTGTATTTCAACAGGAAGATTCTCATTAACTCTAATTGCGTGTTTTAAAAGTGCAATATTTTCTTGGTCTCACGAACCACTGGAGAGCTTTACCTTCCCTGAGGCAGTGGTCAAAGGAAGAGCCTTTAATACAATGCCTGTAAAAGACACCGAGACAGCTCATGTCAGACAAGAGTAGCTCTCTATCATCCATTTCCCAAACCTGACTCTGAGCCTCCAGTCCCAGCAGTGAGGTGACACGGGCTGTGGATGCTGTCACACAGCTACATAGGCACAACGTCATTTCACACTAGGAAAACAATCAGTGTCACAGCAGATTAACATAAACCCCTTTTCTTTTCCAAAGTGGGGAATTTCTTGATTACCATAAGCTCCAACCTCATTAATATATCGCAAGGAAAAGCATATTTCTGACATTTCCAGTGCTTTCAGTTTTTTAATTCACTCATCCTCACCAGGAGCAGTTATCAAGAGTGTGGGAGGACAACTCCTGTTAACCAGAAGCAGCCTTCAAGGGCAAACAGGTCTGATCCAGGCTCTTGAGAAGGGGGAGAGACAATCCCCAAATGAAATGAATCTTCAAAGGGTAGCATGGAGAATATTCTGAGCAAAAGCAAAGTGCGTGTCCCCCTCAAGTTCAACATGCCTCTATTCCTTGATTTTCAGCTTCTGAACCAAGTAAGAATATAAACTGAAAGGTTCTGGTTGTGGATTTTTTGGTTTTTTTTTTTGTTGAGTTACTGCTTTTAGACTCTATTGATCAATGTATCACAAAAACCCCCTCAGAACTGGTATTAATAATGCTGCAGAAAAAGAACAGTGTATGAGTTGGAGTGCATACAAAGTATGGATAAAATACTAGCAACCCTGTGAAAGGTGGGATGGCAGCAGAACAGTGGAAAAAGTCACATAGAGCTACTAGCTTACCAGCCTGCAGCTGTTATGACATCTGTGGAGAATGTCACTAGAAGAGCATTTGATTCGTCTCCAGCTGAGGTGAACCAAAGAAATCCTGTTTAATTCAGACAGATTGTTTCAAGCTTTCACAAAAAACAAATAAACAAACAAACAAAACAAACAAACAAAAAAACCAAACCAAAACAAAACCAGACAGGTAGTGGCTTAGGGAGAAATGTGATGGATTTTTGGTAGGAATATGAGAATATGCGTCCCTCCATTTAAAGCAACTTTGCTGCTATTCCTAAGCATTATATGTATTATTGGGCTGACTGAGCTATGGAGGGGGACGAAATCCAGTCTGGTGGTAGTTCATTGCCTCCAAGAATACTCTCCTGATCACTAGAATATGTGGGACTAGATTAATATCAAACAGAAATTGCATTTTGAGCAAATATCTGAAGCTTTACTGCTTATTTTCCTTCTGCACTGGATTAAAGGCCAGACCTCTTTGAGATGTTTGGTAAAAACAGACAGATTGTGCTTGAAGACCAGCCCAGGGTGGAGTGCCCAAGTTCAGGTCCCTGCTGCTCTGGAATTTGCTTTGTCCTAAGCACAAGCCCTCCACAGCAAGCTATAATATCAGTCTCCAGGGGGTTATCCATTTGGCACTGCTGCACATTCCTTGCACATGCAACAAATAAGTTTTGAGTAAACAAGAACATGAACCAGACAGGTTCTGCTGCTCTCACATGTTGACATTAGCTGAGAATCAAGAGAGTTCAAGCAATCCACCCCAAGCAACAGTAGGGATAAAAAGAATTTTTTGTTTGAAACTGCAATGCAATGACTAAATAAGTAAATAGCATTTCATACATATCCTGTCACACAGAGGTATAAAGGGTATTCAGCCAACAATTACATTTATTAAGGAAAATTAAAAGTGCATATGATATGAAGTACTATATAAATCAAATGTAAAGATTATTTCAAAAGAAATTAAGTTAGTGAGCCAGGAAATCTTACCCAAGTTACCTAAATTCATTAGCTAAACTCACATAGGTATTTTTAAAGTATCAATAGATGAGAACCTCTACAGGACCACAGGCTTAATAGAAGGAGAGCACCTTCTCCATTATGGTCTTTCTTTACTCTTAAATATTGACATAAAAGTATCTCATTATATACCTTATATAAGGAGGTCAAATATTACAATACTGCTTTATCTTAATCTAAGTTATAAAATAATTTTATCAGCTGTTTTGTAATCAGACCAAGCTCTTTTGACCTGTGTCTCTAAAGTTACCAAGTTATCTAACTTCCCAATACAGTAACTTAAGTCAAATTTGCATGAGCTGCCTCTATTTTTACTCATTTTTGCAAAATTACTATCCCTATTTTTATCTTGTTCTATCCCTAATGGTTTCAATGTACAATTTCCTGCACTGTCATATGCAAAATCTTACACTCAGACCTACTAAAAGACTTAGAATTGAATGATAGTTCTACTAATGCACATGTGCACTTTGACTAGAAGTCCCTTCAGTCTGATGTGACATCTTGGCAAATCTGCAGTATTAAAAAAAAGCAAACAAAAAAAGCAAAAAAAAACCCCAAAAAACAGCAACCCAACACAAAACAAAAAACCAAAACAAGCCCAAAAAACCCCACAAACAACCAAACCAAGCTAAGCAAACAAACAAACAACAACAACAACTACAACAACAACAAAAACAAAACAAAACAAACCCCAACTGCTATGGAAGGAACTTCCAGGATTACATATTATTCAAGATATTTGCAAATTATTAAAAGAACATTATCTGTTCTGCTCTAATGAGGCTTTGAGTTTTTAAGGAAAAGAAAAACACAAAAAGAAATAGCACAAACTTGTTAAAACAAGTTACAAACTTAATGAATGACTCTAATTGAACAGCTTGGTCATTTCACTTTGAGTCAGTTAGCACAAAGGATCCAAGATATGACCCCTCTAGGATCCTTCATGTCTTTTGTTGTCCTAAATACACAATCAAAGAACAAAACCAAGTGCCTCCAAGTCATCTAAAAATCGTTTCAGAGACAACCTGTAATTTTGCTTGTCATGCAGAGTGCACTGTTTTATTACTTGTGAATGGAAATTTATGCATATTTGAATCCCAAATAGCCAACAGGCTTTGGCTGGTTTTTCTTTGGTCCTTTCCATTAAGCAATCATGGAAATTTTAGAAGTTCAGTTTTGCATGAGAAGTCAGACCTTTATTGATTAATGAACTAATAGTGAATTGCCAAGGTACATATGTTATCCCTCTGAAGAGAACATGCCTTTACATCATCATGGGCTAGATCCCCACTTAATTCAGTGTAAGGGCAGAGAAAGATCCAACTTCTAGTTTCCTTCAACACACAGAACAAGGACTCACTTCCCTGAAAAAATTAGTTTCTCACCTCTACACTCAATTTTCATTTAAGTCTATATTAGGTAGATGTAATTACAGCCATATCTAAACAGGCTCCCTTTTGCAACCCTTTTAAACTGCTATAAACAAATGATGCTTCAGGACAAAAAAAATTGAGCCCAAAGAAACAAAATTTACTGGCATGGGAGCATGGGACTATTAATCCCAGGGTTGTGGGTCATGCCCCATATTAGGCACCAAAAAGAACAATTGTGTATTAACCCCACTTGGCAGCTCAGCCTCCCACAGCTGCTCATTCACTTCCCCCAGTGGGATGGAGGAGAAAATCAGAAGGGCTGAGATAAAGACAGTTTTACAGGTAAAGCAAAAGTTGCATATGCAAAATAAGGAATTAATTCACTACTTCCTATCAGCAAGCAGAGGTTTAGTAATTTCCAGGAAAGCAGGATTCCATCAAGCATATCAGTTATTTGGGAAAACAAGCACTAGAATTCCAAATGTCCCTCTTCCTTTTTCTTCCCCCAGGTTTACTGCTGAGCACAGCACCATATGGTATGGAATATCCCTTTGGTCCATTTGGATCACCCCTCCCAGCTGTGTTCCCTCCCAATTTCTTGTGCACTCCCACTCTGCTCACTGACAGGGCAGCATGAGAAGCAGAAAAGACCTTGGTGCTGTCACTATGTTCTCAACACTCTTCATCACAAATAGAAAACATAAAATGGTACAAGCTATTATGGTATGAAGAAAATTAATTACCTCCACACGTTTTCAAGCCTACTAATTTAATTGGAACATAGAGGAATAGAAACTTGGATTCGAAGTTTCAATTCCATGTTCTGGATCCCAGGCATGGTGCCTGCTTCTGCCTCACCTTGTGTTTTCTCTGCACATCTGTGAGAGGGAAATTGAGAAACTGAGATTATAAACATGAGCTATTTTTCATTGGAAATTCACACGTCTTGGGAAAGCATTGTGAGCAGATGGCTTTCTGAAGTGAAGCCCCATGCAGGTGTGAGCTGCTCAAACTACCCTCCACAATTCCTTCACCTCAGCCCTCTCCATTTTCACCTGCCCCAGTACAAGCCAGACACCACCAGAGGGGCTGGGCTGGCTGCTTATGCTTCAACTCATCTACTCTGTCAACACTGGGGCTGACATTAATAATTTCTTTACAGGTTTTAATGAGGAAACCACCACCTCCTCCCTATTTTCTCTTTTTCTTTTCCTTTACCTCCCCTTTAGGGACAAATTAAATATTCTTTACATGCAAAAAATCACTAATTAAATGAAGTCGCCTCCCCCTCTGTATGCCCACAATCTTCTAATACTTTTACAAGGTGTCGCACAAAACAAACACTAGTCCTAGGCAACAGAAGAGAGCAAAATAAAGTTGAGCAAAATAAAGGCACTTACACTCATGGGTCTCAAACAATTGGTTATAGCTTATTACAGGATCCAGTGACATCTAATGAACCTTCAAGAGGATTTTAGAAAACAATCACCATGCTGTTGTTCTGTGCGTAGTCTCAAAAGCATGTGGCTAATAGAGAAGGCACTTGAAAATAAAAGACCTCTTTTAAATGGAGTGCACTGCATGTCACAAGGCTAGTAGGAGCATTTTATTCCCACCAAATGCAGGAAAGATGGGAAACTTTTTACCTGATAAACAATCCCCAAGCAAGTGAGACAATTACAGCTACACTTGTCTTGGGGATTACCTGTACCACAGAGGATAAGAAAGAGATCCAAAAGCCCCACGTCATTCTTCATTCCTACCTCTCTTCTACATTTCTGAAGATCATAAATTACAGGAAACTACAGGCAAAGGGTTTGCTAAGTCCTTCCTCACTTCCCTCTTTAGGGAATTGCCAGGTCCATATTATGTAATAACTCCTTTTCTAATCATCTGTCAAGGTTAATAATTTGCCCCTAATACTGAGATGGTAAATGTATGAGGCTAACACTTGCAGAATTGTTCTTCCCTATCTGGATATTAAGTTCTGAAGGTGAGAAAGTAATAAGCTTTTGTACATTTATGGTTACAGTGGAACAGAAAAATCTTTGCTTCATCTTATGTGCGCTTGGGGTTATGTGCATGTGTGACAATTTACGTTGCATGTATGTATATACGTGGACATAGGCTGATTCCCGTGTAGGTGTGCAAGTATGCATCTTTTTTATAGCTTACTTTTCCAACAGAATATCTGCTGGCATCTGATAGTTTATGTATGTTTATTTGTTGTGCACTAAAACTTCCAGTCATACATGGTCCTTCAAAGGCTCCCATAGCCCTGTCTGGGTTTTTGGGTTTTTTTGCAGAAAAACAGTTGCTGCCTGCAGAAAAACAGTTACTGCCCACAGAAATGCCATAAGGGAAAGAGAGAGCTTGTTTCCAGTGTCAGTTTATCTGCAGTAAAACCGCTTTCACTGCCTCACCAGAAAAATAGATCTGGAACTTGTAGCTACTCTACAGGTTATTCTGAAATAGGTCAGTGACATGTTGACAAATGAACTGTATTCAGTCTTGCCTAATGCTAGAGCTGCAGGGAACTTCAACTTCCTTGAGAGATGCAGGAAATAACAAGGTGGAACTATTTGAATATTATCACATACAATGTGCCCAAAATTCATCTTCACCTTCACGATCTCCTTGTATCACCTCTGATTTATGCCAATTCCCCATCAATTTAGAGAAGAATTTTCTCCATGTGGAAACTAGAGATCAGCAGGTATGACTCCATCAGGATACAATGAGTATGACATTTGAGAAGCATCTTTGACTTCTTACAATCTTTGAAGATCTAATGTTGCAGTACAGCTGTTTCAGGAAGTAGGCTTCCAAAGACAGAAACTGACAGATGTCTTTTAAGATGTTGTGACACATCCCTCAGTCACTCTGTTAAGTGCACTTCCAGTGGTATGCCACAGTGCCTTGTAGAAGATCGCGACTGGTGAGTACAACAATTGTGCCAAGACTAATCAAGAGAATTACGAAAGCAGAAATTTGAAGTCAATGCAGAGATTGATTTAAACTAGAAGAATTCTAAAAAATTCTAAAAAAACCCATCTAGACTGATGGGTAGCTAGTTTTTGCTCTCTTTCTCTCTTAAAGTTCCTTGCTCTTTGTTTCTCTGTCTGTGCCTTAGTTAAAGTCCAGTTCAAATCACTAAAAAAAATGTTTTTGTTCAACAGAACCCACAAAATATTCTCTTAAGTTGCCTGACAATTCTAATTCTTCACTTTTTGGGGTGGAGGAAAATGTTGTAGGTGGATGAGGAAAAAGAATTAATATATGTGGCCACTAATTTACTGATGCACCATATCAGAGATGGAATGAATTTTTGTTTTTCTCCACAACACTGAAAATTTTAAAAATGAACAAAACACAAACCCAGCAAACTTCTAGCAAAAGCAAATTTTCCAGCTCCCTGAGGCCATCTGGGGAGGTAAAAATAATGTAATGTGAATTTGTGTCCTGCTTTCTTTTAACTAAAGGAAACATTACATAGAACAGTATTATCATTGGTTTAGTCATAGCATTTTCACTTTGAGATTTCAGAACATTGCCAGTATTTATTATTCCACTGGGCTCATCCTCAAGCTCTTTCTGAATATGCGTAAATAAATTCCTGCCATATATATTCACTTTTATCAACAACAGTTAAATTGCTTCGGTCATAAGAGCCTATAAATTAACATTAAGAAAGACGTTATGCTTTCATTGTGATCATTCCTCAAACAAAAATACTCCAAACACTCAAGAGAACTGACCCGGGCAAAACTTTGAGGTATAGGAACAGAAGGATTTCACAGATCCATCTGAGTTCTCAAACATGAAAAGACAAAATTTAGACCATCCTGGATGCATGTTGTAGTAATTTAAAAGCAAGAAACTTCTCTGCAGTCCACAGAAGCAGTCAGATATCGGCAAAAGGTCTGTATGCCTCTTTGCTGTGACCAGGAAAAACTGGTCACAGGGTAATGGCTTGAATTGCTATACGTGAGGAAGTAAGACCAACATTATGGGGTTTGCATCATTTAAGTCTATTGCTGGTGTCAGGAAGAGAGTTTGAAGCTACTTAACTCTGCACTTTCCTTCCTAGCCCTCGGTCTGCTTGCAGCTTAGCCCTCGCTTCCCTCAACAGTTGCTTTATCTGGAGAACAGAGGAATGAAGCACTTCCCCAGAGCTGAAACAGCAGAAAAGGTATTCCCTCATCCTTGTAATAAGCTGTGTGTGCTGCTGTTGTCTGTGTCTGCAATTTGCTCAGATGGGAGTTGCCAAGTCTTCCAGCACAGTGAGCACAAAGAGGCCTCCATCACCCAATACACCTGACGGGCTGGGATAGCCCTTGCCTACAGCTTTCTGGCTCTCCCATCCACTCTTCTGGCTTGCAGCTAAACAGCTGCAGAAGAAAATAAAGACAAATGTTTTACCCCTTTTTTCCCTGCAAATTGGTAATTACAATTTCTTTATAGTGCACAGTTATTGAGAAAAAAAAAAGTTAAAGCCAGCAATCAGTGAAAAATTCTTGAACAAATAAGTGACTGATTATTCAGTAAGCAGTGCCTCACAGATATACCCATAAATAATCCCAGGGTACCACTGTGACAGTCTAGTCTGATCAGCAGCACAACACAGGTCATTCGACTTTAAAGAGTGAGTTGTTCCTGTGTGGACAAGTGTGTCCTCTATGGAAGAATGACCACTTTTGATGTCTCAGTTTGCAAGAATGGAGAATCCACCACAATTCAATAGAAATTCTTCCAGGCTTATCTACATCCATGGTCTAAAATGTGCCTCACATTTTAAGGAATTTTCTCTCAGGAATGTCATTCGAAATGTTCAGAATGCTAGATGGCTTAAAGTTCAGAAAAAATGCAAATAAGCTTTCTGCAGAACGGAATGCATTTCTTGCCTAGAACACCTCTTATTATTTTGGGGGTTGGGAGGGGGTTGTTTTGGTTTTGTTTCTAAGTGTTTGAAAAATATAACTCTCAAACTGACACATTTGCCTGGCCTTCAGTCTGTGTAATTGAGCTGTGTTGGAGAAGCATATAGGGCCTTTGCTTTTCCTTTAGTCTTTGCACCACTTGGAACTGGTAACGACATATGTATGCTGGCTAACACTTCCCTGAAGGAACCTGGAGTGATGGGAATGTTTACCTTACTGGACAAGCTTCCTGTAAAATCTTATTCCTCTCACAATAAAGCACCTACCCTTGTTTGACCCCACATTTGATGTCAAGATAATATGTTGCTAAGGATGTCACAAGCTCAGCATAATTTTCCTTCACTAGAAGCTTAAATGCGGTCAAAGGAGGAGATGGGTTCAGAGAACACAAGATCCAATTTAATTGCAAATATCTATAAAATTAGTGAGAGATAACTTAGTTTATGACTTACGAATAAAAAAGAGTTAGGATTTCAATTTCTAGTGCGGTCCTTGATCCTGCTGTCTGTCATAGACATATACTTCTGCACTCCTTATGTATGTCGTAAGTTAGTGTAATAACACAATACCAGCCCTATCCATTTATTTTAGAAGAAACTAGCATATTTACATATCTTATATTCATATATTATGTAACAAGAATACTAAATTCAATCAATAGCAATACTTCTGTTCAGTTTTCTATTAACTGAAAAATGTGAATCAACAACTACTACACTTTCTATGTATTTCAGATAAAAATAATTTAAAAAGACGATTATTATTTTCGTATTTTACTTCGTAAACTAAAGAGAAAACCCCACATTTTTTCCAGTGCAAGTTGGTTTTCTTCCAGTTTAAGGCTGTCTTCAAAAGTCCCTTTAACGGGAAGTTTTGGTATCTGTCTTCACTAACTACAAAAAGTCTTTTTCTTTTGGAACACAAAAAAAAGATGGAAAATAAAGTTTTGTAAATATTTAAAATACAAAGGAAACAGCTTCAGCTGTGACAATGCTAAATAACTTTAGGTTTTGCAATACAATTGCACTAAATAGATTTAACCTTCTCAGCATCTTCTAATACTAAAAAATTGACCTATGCCAGTGATCACAGTCAACATCACGTATCTTCAAAGAAATAAGAGAACTGACTGGTGGTTTCTGAGCTCTGGTTCAGCAGAGGATCCTGTGAGAAGCGTCTCCAACTTAGGCATAACTGAGTGCTGAGATATTTGCCTGGGAAGGGTAGGAGGTCAGTGTCATGCAGGATCCAGAGCCATTTATTTCCTTTGAGCTAAATGACAACCGATGCTTCCCTAAAATTTTGTCCCCATCAGCACAAGGCCCGCAGACAAGATGCAGTCACTATGGTCTTCTTTGCAGAAGAGGAAAAATGTTGACCTCCAATTCAAAGTACCAGCAATTGTTTGGAAAACCTTCACACAGGAGATAGGTATTTTTTGCAAGTAGATCAAATTCAGGGTAAATCAAACTGATGCTTCTCCTCTGCCACCTCCCACTGTCATTGACAGTTGTTATTAACAACAATGAAATCAAACATCACAGATACTGTGTTGCTTTGAACCCTCAGAGCTAAAATGCTAAACCACGTACTTAAGTTTTTATGTCACTGTTATCTTTTACATCACTCTTAATGGCACAGCACAGGGTATTTCTCCACATGCCCGCAAGTCAGACAAGAAGTTCACAGGTGTATTTGTCCACTGTCATCCTTTATGTAAAGTAAGTGTAACATGTTAGCAAATGGTAGAGTGGTAAATACAATTGCCTACAAATAGCTTTAGATAAGACCAAAACTTATGCACTAGAAGGCTTCACCAAAGATCATGTTAAATGCATTATTCTAAGAGAAAATATAGTATACTCATTAGATAGCTTCCAAATTGAACTAATTAACATCTTGAGATGCTAACTGTACTCATCTTCTGAACTGTCCTCTTATACTCTTCCATAACCTCTAGGTAAACTGTCAAAGCTCCTTGTACAGTTGAACATAACCCGAAGATTACCCTGTACATCAAGGAATCCTCCAAAGGGTAAAATAGTCACAGTAGGACTCAAGATTGGTCTAAAGTTCTATTTCACTTCCTAAGAGACTGCTTGTTTCATCGATTTTTCTCAGTAAATATAATTGGCTCTTTTTCTTCCCTAAATAAGACATTTTCTTTGCATCATATCTCTTCCTACTGTCAAAGTCAATCTCTGTCCTTCTTTCCTGTCCTTATTTATTTCTTCAAATCATAGGCCACCTTCAGTGTTGATTAAGTCTAAAGGATTTTAGGACAATACAGAATAAGGATGTGACTTCGAAGGTATGAAACGTTTATCACTATAATCTGTGTGCCATAAAATGCTATGATAAAAGGCACAAATGCCTATGACTGTGATAGTTTACACGGCACACAAGACAATTCATAATAAATTATAACCTGTTTCTAAGGATGAAGTCATTTAGCTCAACTGGCTGTGAGTTTAAAAATAATTATAAATAAAAGTAAGTTGACATACCGTGTAGCCAAATCATAAATTGAGGAGGGAACAAAATAGGACCACATTGCCTGCAATTCCAGCAACTTTCTGAACTGCCTTGAGCTTACTTTTTTCCTATGGACACCAATTCACTTTTTTTTTTTTTCTCCCTTTTAGAAGTTAAATGAGTTCTCTTTGAGTAAAGTTTCTTGTCTTTCCTCCTTACTTATCTCTAGTCTCGCAACAGCGTGAAAATTAACCGCTACTTACATAGCCATGCAAAAACTGTGTTGAAGAGTGTGTGCTGAGAGGCAGACTAGGTATTTCCCTGTACCAGGAGTGATGTGATGGAGTCAGGTATGTAGGAGGAGTCAGCACTGATGAACCATGAGGAAAATGAGCAGAGCTGGGACACACAGACAGCCTTTTTGGCAGCATGAGAATGTGGCTGGAAGGTCTCTGACTCTCTGGCAAAAAAACCAAAACAAAACAAGAAGTGGACCAGCCTATGGCTCTGCACCAGCTCTGATTCCAGGTCTCTTTTTCCCATGTCGTATTCTTTTTCGTTGCAAATTGCCTAAGGCCCTTATGAAATAGACTTAATCAAACCCCAAAAGAGAGAAATTACTTTAAAGAAAGTGAACCCCACTCTGTTCCCTAAAAGCAAAAAAGTAAAAAGAACAAAATTTACAAAACCAAACCAAACTACTACACAAAAATCTGCAAGGTTTTATTGATAAATAATATTTATATTGATTCAGCTAAAGTCTATATTAATAGCTATAAATTGTCAAAAGCATCTTCATAAATTTTCAGATGACCTGAATTTGGCAAGCTTGCCAATCAGTTCTGATGCATTTTCTCTTTGGACGTATAAGCATAAGGCATCTGTTGTTCACAGGTGAAAGTGTCAGGCACCTGTACTGCACTGATGCTCTAATCAACCCATGCAAGCCAGGTAGAATAGTATCCAGTTATTATTTGACCAGTGTTGGAGACAAAAGGACTTCTTAGAATATTCTAGTAGGCCAGAGGGTTTTTCAGGGTCACCACACCTTTAGGAATGAAATGCCCAGTGACAAATCAAATTACTCAGAGTCCTTTTTATCACTTCACTTGAATGACAGGATATTTCTCTTAAAGCGTGGTTGCAATAAAATGGAAATGCTAACAAACATGAAAAAACAAAGCAATTTATTGTAATACTACTTTGCAATATATACGCTTCTTCAGCATCTCAGCTTTCACCTCAGTTTCTCCCATTCTCCTGTGCTAAATTAGAGTATCTCCGTCTGTTAAAATGCTGTCTCTCTTGTTTTTGTGGTCTTTGCTATCTCCTTCTCTCTTGCCCTCAGAAGAAGAGGAGAGCACAGAGCTCCTTCATTAATACCAAGTTCACAGTATTCCTCCTAGAGTCATTCCTCCATTTCTTTCTGTAACTACCATATAAAGCCTATAATTGAAAAGGTAAAATTGGGAAAGAGGACTCAAATCCACCTCTATACCATTAATTTCTGAGTGGTTACTCTCCCAGGCATGATCATTTCCTAACATGCAGTCTTTATATTTTTTTCCTAAGCTTCAATTAACTGGACTTCCTTATTCTGGTGCATGTGGAAAAATAGATACTGATGTCTTTACTGCATAACTCCACCACTAACACTGGCTCCTCTCAGAGTAAGTTACCTTTTAGTGTGAGTAAGGTTTAATTTGTTGCTGGTAGAAATGGTAAAATATAGATATTTGGAAAAAAATTTGAATGAAGGTGGAGTGACCACACTGGAAAGAGGGGAGAGAACATTTTCTGCAAATAGCAGAGAGATACAAGGAGGGTGAGCCCACAGATTTCCCCTCTGGAGGTGTATCTCCTTCCCTACAGTTGTCTTTAGACATGAAACTCCTTAGGAAAATACTGGTCTGGAACATTTGCTTGAACCTTCCAATCCGATCCTGCAAAGTCATGTTCAGGTGGGGATTAATTTCCTGACACCACAGTCATCAGACCAGCAATTCAGATTTCAGGTAACCAAGGAGAACATATAACAAACCTCATTAAAGCCTCAGTGTCTCCTTCTGCAATGTTAATACCTGAGAGATCAAGGACCTCACCAGGATATGGTCTCCTTGTTTCAAAACAACGAGATTTCCAGTTTGGAAAACCCCTATTTGTCCACACGGTACCTCAATAGACCACTGCATGGATTTATTCTGCCCCAGCGGTGACACAAGCCTTTCTGCATTTGCCAAGCCTCTAATGTCAGTGATAGCTTCCATTAGCTATGGAAAGGTTGCCATAACTAATCCCACTAATAACAGCAACTTGCCAGGCCTCAGTTGTTTAATGGACTCACAAGATGCATACAGCTAGTGATTTCCTTCATTCACTGTCAAAGCTGAGGTCAAAAATAATCTCAAGAGACCTCAAACTTGACCTTTTCAAAATTTTATGCTTGTCAAATTTTAGTGTAGAAAATGAATTATCAATGCAAGCACTAGGAGAGCAACAGTTCAATGTGTGCTATACTGATTCAGATATACAGGACTTTGTGTGTCAGCAGAATCAGAAACAGAATGATCCATCAGTGGTGCTTACAATAGACGTGTCTAGCTCCCATTCAAAATGGACCCATTACCATTAGCATATTCTTGAATTCATTCTTCACTTTCTATGTGCAAGAGCAATCAGGCAAACAGCAATGTAATGCCATTCGTATTGCCTCTCATTCCTCTACAATTAACTTGCCTTTTAAAAGCCTGCTACAGGCTATATCCACTGAGAGAAAGAATTGCAAATTGTGCAGGAAACCTATTTTCCCTCAGGGAAGGAGTGGGATGTAATTTTATTCCTTAACATTATAAATTATGCTTTGCTTTGCTTTAAAGGTTAGAAAATGCAGTGAAGATTAATAACATCACTGTTATTAATTATGACCCACCAAAATACAAGTTTCCACAATAAGGAGGGAGTATTCTCAGTGGGAGACTATTCTGCTGGTGAGGAGAAATGACTTAAGAAATAGCTATGCTTGAGTCAATTGACAGAAAGCAATTAGAGCTTCTCTCCAGCACTTAGAAAATAGGCAATAGTATAATTGACTCCTTGTACTTTTTAAAATAAACCAGTCAGGCAATGCACAGGAAGCAAAACCATGATACCTTGTGTCAAACCAGAGTCACAAAACCTGCGGAACAAAATGGTAGAAAAGAAATATAGCAAGACTGACGGCAGTAAGAAGACCCTGGCATCAGTAGTGGATTAAATACCTAGACTGGCAACCCACTTGTAAATAATGATGCAACTGTACTTAACACAACATATGGAAATACTTCACTTTAGGAACCTACCCTCAAGTGTTATGTATTCTTTATATTTTGTGCATGTACATGCACAAGGGCACAAAGATAATTTATGAACAGGCTGAACACACAGTCCATGTGATACAAGCAACACACATGCAGTAGAGACAGAATATAATTTCCAAAAAGAGTCAGGTGCTGGATCTAAAAAGCTTAAGTCCTAGACCACTGAGCGTTGAGCATCATAGATACCTATAGGGAGAGGCTGTTGGGTTCTGAGGATCTTTGTACAATTTGTAGACAGTCTGGAACCCACAAGGCATATTTTGAGTGTATATTCATAGAATTAGACAAATGGGGAATGCAAATTAAGGAATTAAGGTATTATGCCATCAGTTTTTTTGTTGGCAGGCCACTGAAAATCAGATCAGTAAAGGTTTTTGTCTGGAAAAGGTAGTGGTCAAACTACAATCCCTTTCATTACTACAACCACTTTTTTGCTCATGCTTGACCAGAAGGAAAAAAACAAAAAACAAATCCAAGAACAAACAAACCAAAAAACCCCAAACCAACAACAAAAAAAGTGAATGACTCAGTTTACAGCCACTGCAGAATCATCTCAGTGTATCCTTTGTGGCTTGTGGCATTTAATTATATTTCTAGGGTTTTGATGGTTATTTTTTCAACAATAATACAATAAAATTAAATTTTACAGTTCTAGTGACTGATCTGTTGTTCTTGTATTTTAGGCTTCCTGTAAAGTTTTTGGGTCAAAATACAAATGCAGTTTTTGTTACTAGTTGAATTTCAAGTGACATTAAATACCATCTGGAACTGGAAAGCAGAGATTTTCAATTAACATTAAATAGGAAACTGTTTAATATCAATTGTTATTAAATGGGCACATTAGCATTAAATTAATACTAAATAGCATAGACAAACTTTTCCATTAGGCAAGCCAATATTAAGTGTATTCAATCTTTTACAGTATGCAGTAATCAGTCTCAGGTTTCCTCAGCTGAAAGATGCCTCTTGATAAATGGGCATTTATCCCATTTATGCCCTTTTAGCTACCAATTCCGTCTGATCTCCATTATAAATATTCACTAGATAAGATGTTCTTGTAAATTTTGCTGTGCATTAATTCTATGACTCCAGCCAACTAATTGTCCTTTTCTTTGAACCTTTTCTTTGAGTTTTATCTCACACGTATCATTAACTAGTCTTTGGTGTTCCAAGGGATGAATTCATAGTGTTTAATACTTCTCCAATTTAAATGAGGGCTAACTGCTGACATAAATAAAACCATACTGCATAGGGAAGAAATAAATTCAGAAAAAGGCTTGATATTGTTAGAAAGACAACCAGTCCCATAACATACTCCTCACTCATAGGAACTGACAGCTTCCAAGATTCAGGAATTCTTTTTAAAAATGAGCACTGTGTGAATCATAAAACGGTCAGAACAAGACACTTGTTCACTGGAAAACCTTGCTACTGGCTGCATGAAAAAAAAGATGTTGAGTTGCATGGGGGAAAGGGTACATCCCATGTGCTTTACTGAGACAGAAATGTGTTGGACCATATCTGAAACCTCCATGTTTGGCTAGTCTTGAGGAAAGAGTACCAGACTCCTTTGTATGTCTGAGATTCTGAAGCTTCTCTGAAACCTTGTTTGTTGGGTATGTTAAGATACCGTTTGAAATCTGAATTATTCGTAATCAAAGCCTTGTAGTTTTTAAACACCAGATGGGCCTTAAGCCACAGGGTGGATAAGACCTCTTGGATCTCTGAGTCCCATCTCCTGTTTTCACAGAGATGATGTTCTTAATCTCCTTGAACAAATTTATCAAACTAAGTTAAAAGTTATCATGAGAGTCCCTCAAAAGAGGCAACCGTGTCTGGCATCTTGAGTTTGGAATTGAAATGTCTTCCCAGGAAGGAATCAAAGACATAGGCAGTGTATTAGTGAAATCATGGTATAAACATACTTATATTTTAAAAGGAACATTTTCATTTTTCTCATGTAGTGATGGGGAGTTCAATAGCTTAAAATGTATTTTTCAGTGAGTTTGTAAAAGCCTCAGACTTCCTGTTCTCATACAGTTGAGCTGTTTTAGTCAGAATAAGAAGCAATTCTTGCATTCTGCAAGCATATAGTCCTACTGAATTCTCTTCAGAGAGAAAATAAAATAGCATTATACAGGAATTTTGTGCAAAACAGCTTGTCCTGTGTTTGTGAAGTGGCGGCACGTTACAAAACTGGTGCGACAGTTTGATGTGTTTCCATGGAAACAGCTAGACTTGAATGCACGGATGCACAAGCAAGCTTGCCAGGTGCCCGTTATTGGTTTGGAGGAAGAAAAAAAATTACATTTCCACGACAGCTATAGATTAGCTGAGCAAGTCGCTTTCCAAAGTGATGTACTTGCAAAAATAGATAAGCGTCGACCAGACTAAAATTTGTTTGCACTCTCTACAGCAAGCTGCATAATTTGATCTCCCCTTGAAAATGTCCAGATTGCAGTTTCTGCCCATTGACTGTTTCACCCAGGATGCTATGGTCTCCTGCTACAAGGTAATTTTCTGGAAAAAACTCATAATACAGCAGGTAGGATGAAGAAACTAAAATTGAAATGGAAGAGCTATTCCCTCAAAGAGAACCACATAAGCATTTTGGACACCAGTGAGATATGTAATAGGATGAACTACAAATAGGGCTTATTTGAGAATCCTTTACATTCACTACACTTGTCTGTTGAGCTGCTTTTAAATATCCGAACATAAACAGGCCTTCATCTAGCACAAATCACCACTGCATTGGTGAAATCAGTGTAATACTGAAAGGTTCTCTAAACTGGAGATTTGACACAGTATTCTTCAATGGGCAGACATATTAATAGATTAGGAACAAAAGACCAGCTGAATTGTACCTATTGCCTCATGTATGCTTTCTTAGTGTTAGTCTGTTTTCTTGGCTACCTCCTTGCATACAACTTACATTTGAATAAGCAATGCAAATGTCAGAATGTCACGGTCACACCAAGTGAGAAAGGGATTAAACAGTTCAGGAGGTAAAGACAACGAGTTTTAAACCTCTGAAAAACTGCATAGGAATATGATTAGGGTAACTGCCCCTGATTGCAGATTGATTTACTTTGGGATCCAACAAATAAGTCTTTTCAGATGCCACTGTAGAAGTGCTAGGGGTATGTGAACAAAACCTCACAGAAGTCAATTCACCAGTTCCAGCTGACAGGGAATTTGGTTTTATACACTGGGGAGTGATCAGGGAGGAGAAAAACGGACTGTACAGAAGACGTGCATAAGAGGAGTTATAGAGATCATGAAGCACCTGGCCTAAATCCAAAGAACACAGTGCGCGGGTAGAAACTCAGATGTTTCATTGTTTTGTCTAGGTCCATGAGTCTCTTGCACAGTTGGGAGTGAAAACTTTGTCAGTATGTAAGAATCTTCTAATACTCAGTTTCTGGGAAAACCAACTTTTAAACAGACTGCCTACAGGGTTTGTGCTCTGTGAAACAACAACCAACTGGCGAACCATGCAGGACATAATTGCATCCCAGGAGCTTGCTTCTCTGGAGGGTGTCTACAGTCAGGACATTTACAAGAGATGGCAAAGAAGAGAACGCTATATTTTGCCCAGACCAAAGAAACCTTATAAGTATTTAGGCTTATTCCTGTGCAAGCCAGAACAGCATAGTAAATCACCTAATATGAGAGGTCCATTAAGGAGTCACTGAACACAAACTGAGGACTTTCCTGAATGGACTCTCTGAGCTCTGTCGTTGCCCAGAGGGATCACTTTTGCACAACTGTTAGCCCAGATGGTGAGCTCAGATTTTGGATCGCTATACTATTAATTAAAGTGTTGCCTATAACAAGTCCAACAATTCAGGAACAATTTTTTACAGATCTTTAGGCATATATTTAAAATGGCTTTGTAATCCCCACTCAACTTCAGTAAAGACTATTCATTTATTCATTCTACTCAAATTCAGAAATCTGGAGGACTACCTGTATTTGTAATATGTACCTGTGATCTGGATATCTGAACTCCTAATACAGTCATTGGAGATCTTGCGCTCCTACATTTGTCTACATGTAGGCCCATAGTGCTGTTTCAATTATGCTGTGGTATCTTTCCTGACTTTCATTTGTGAGCAGAAGACCACAGGATTCCCTTGTACCAGTGCAAAGATGATACTTTGTGTACCTTAAAGGAATTTCTGTTGGTTAGATATTTACAAAAAAACAGCTTAATAAAACACTGATTCTCCTCTGAGATTCTCTTCTTATTAGAATGGGTACTTAAGCACCCAGCTTGCATGGAGATATCTCTTTCAGATTCCTAATACAGGTGTCTACAATCTGGAGCTGAATCTCAACCTCACTTCTGGTCTCTCTTCCTAAACCATGGTTACTTGCTTATGGGTCTTTATGCTTAGCCACACAGCAAATGGTATCTCTAGCAACAGGTATTGATGCTAATAACAAGTGATTGTTTTTAGAAAAAGCTGTATTTCACACAGCAGTCTCCTAATTATATATCCATATGGGTATATATTAATTCAATGACACCCTTTTAAAAAGACCAGCAGCTCCACAGAGATTAACAGCAATAGTCAATAGAAGCCTAGGTCCAAACACCTTTTTTAAAACACCTGCTTAATATTTAATTAATTATTCCTTTTCAAAATACATGTTGTGCCTCTCTTAAAGAAGTGGGTTACCGCATCCACTTTAAATGTTGATCTGAACCATTCTGAAGGGTCCAGCCATGAGTCCTTTTAAGGGGTAGCTACTGAGACACACAACTGTTGTAGATGTTATTTCTTTTCACACTACTTCTGTTACAGATGGGCCACTTGTGTTATAACAGTAAAGGAGGCAGGAATGAGTGCTATCACTACACAGAGGACAGCTGGCAAAGGCAGAGAACAGTCTCTGAGCCCCATACATTGTCCAGTGGGCTGAGAATAGGACAATGTAACAGCTTCAGAAAAGGCACAGATGAATGTTTCGTGCACACATCCATTATAGCATGTGGTACTTTTCCATTCTTTCATTTGACTAAATCACAGCTTCAGGATATAAAACGATGGGACAAAAAGAACCTTGTACAAATGTATTTAGTATAGTGGCTGAATGAGCTGACTCTGGAGAATCTTGCATGTTCCAGTAATTTTTCCTTTCTGTTTTTTTTTTTGACACTAATTCTATCTCTGGCTTCCTATAATATATAATTGATATGGAAATTAAAGCATGAGTGAAGATCAAACAAAAAGTCACAGTACTTGAACTGTGTTATTCTTCCTTTCCTGGATGAAGTAATTTGTATTACAGTAATGCAAACTCAGTTACACTGAGCAAATATCAATGTCTGAAACCAAAGACACAATACTGAACAGCAAGATGCCAGCTGAAGGATTTTCAAAAGCTTTTTGGGTTAATAAAACTTATACCTTTACATATTTCTGAAGCCAAAGTTTAAACCAGGAAGCCTTTTAACCTCAAAGTACTATATTTTTGAAAGGAAACAAAAGACATGTTAGCAGGACCCTGTAACTTCCCTTCATGTTACATGCACATAATGTTTATTACAGTTCTTATCTCTCTACTGATAGAAGCCTTTATGAAATGGGAGATTCACTAACATACCTGTTCTTAGCTGCAAATGACACCTCGCAACTCTTTCAAGCCTATAAGATAAAGAAAATGTTGGTCACATAATGGGTCTTAAACGTAGCAAAGGGTTGTTCTACACTAGATATAACCACTATTTCCATGGCATAAGAGTATCAGAAAAGTACACAAAAAAAAGAATTATGGAAACAAGAAAAGAAACACAATTCTGAAAAAAGTACATTGAATTTCCCAGTGGACATTCAGAGTTTTAAGAGGTTTAAACTTAGCCATACACTCTTACAGATATACATATCATCCAAATGCTGCAGTCAAATGAGAATGTCTCAACATACAATGCCCTCCCCACAAACCTTGTAGAGGATTACACAGAAAAAGAGCCTTAGCAAAGGTTTCCACAGGCCTGAAACACACTTTGAATTCAGGCTTTACAGTTTTCACTCATACTGACATGAGATGTTGCGAAAAAATATTTTTGGCTTTGTGACAGCAAATTAATTAGTATATGAATAATGAGTCGACCAGAGTGATAACGTTCTTGTCTTTAGCTTGACAAGGTAAGAATCTGATGAAGCACTAAAGAATGCCATGGACTTCTTGCAAGTTCTACTTTACTTTTAAAAATGCTTCTCAGCTGTTTTGGGTGGATTTTGCAAGGGACAGCAAACATTCCTGCTGAAATAGTTATTGTTTCTGCAGATGTTGAGAGGGTTTCCTTCAGGGAAGGACTGCACTCATGAGGACCTGGGAGTAGCTTGTGTTCTCATGGAAGTTTCACTTGGAAGACAGATACGCTGTTTTGTGAACCAGTAACCTGAATATGGGACACAGATGTGCGCAATGTAAAATGTACATTCAGTTTGTCTGACTTAATTCTTCAGAGTTAGCCACAGCGGAGATACCTCAGGAATAGAACAACTACCAGGAACCAGCTAAGGGCTCACAAATTCTTTGATTTATCAAAGAATTATGCACATGGTTTTGGACTTTAACCAAATGACAGATAGATAGATAGATAGATAGATAGATAGATAGATAGATAGATAGATGGATGGATGGAAAGGCTTAAAACAAAGTCCATACTTAAATGTTGGCATATACAACAAGTCTTCCAGAACTGGGGCACAAGCCAGTAAGAAAAGATGCCCTATGTTAATCTCATCTGGGAGTCATGTACTCTGTTGCAGCTTTATAACATGTGAAGCACGATTTGGGGGAATAGTTTCCCCGTTGTACATGAAGATGCAGTTCACTTCTCAGTAACACTTAATAACTATAGGCTGTTCAATTACAGTTTGAGTGCAACAGGATTCTTTCAGGTTGTCTTGCTGTATCCCTCAAATTCATACAATCATTGGAGTGCTGGCTGGACAGGGTGTCCAGATGCCTCTGGTCCCACCTCCCATAAGAAGCAAGGCTGTTGCCAACACTAGATCAGATCAGCTGTTGCTTTGTCTAGCTGAGTCCTGAGAACCTCTAAGGACAGAGAGTCCCTGACCTCTCTGGGTAACCTGTTCCAGCGCTGCACCACCCTCCTAGGGAAGTAGTTTTTCCTAATGTCTAACCTGAACCTCCAATGTTGCAACACATGACTGTTGCTCCTTGTTATACAATCTCCCACTGTTGAGAAGAGTTTGTCTCAGGCATTTCCATAGCTCCCAACCAAGTAGTTGTATGATGCTGTTAATTTGACCTATAGTCTCTTCATCAGGCTAGGCTAGCCAGCTCTCCAACCCCTCCTTCTTGGTCTGCGCTCCAGGCCACTGCTCATTCTATTAGTCCTCTACTTGACCCTCTCTAGTCTCTCCTGTTCCCTCTTGGGCTGCAGAGTCTATGAACTCAAAACCATTTCAAGTGCAGCTTTGCCAGTGTGAAATTATCACCTCCCCTTGGATTGCTGACTGTGCTGCCCCTGGCATTGGCCGCTACGCCATTTGTGTTGCTTTCAATGGGAGTGCACTTCTAACTCACAGCTCGGCCACGGTAACTCCCAGGTCCTTTTCAGCCAGTCTGTTCCCAGCCTGTGCTCATGCCTGATGTTATTCCTACCCAGGTGCAGATCTTTGCACTCCCCTTCCCGCACTTCATGAAGCTCCTGTTGGCCCAATTCTTAAGTTTCTTTGGATTGTAACTCTGTTGTTCAGCATATTAAGCATTCCTCCATTTTATCATCATCTGTAAATTTGCTAAGGGTACGTTCTGTTCCCAAAGTTGAGTAATTAATGTTAATACAAGCTACAGGAACTAGTACTGATTAGATGTTATTCTGTGGTGCTCCCAAAGCTCATGTGAGAAAAATGAAACATCCCAGTCAGGATTTCTAGTTGTCAAGAAACAACCAAGTATGGAATGTCAGAGTCCGCAAAGCAGAAACATCTGCTGAGTAGTTCTTGCTTGTTGTAGCACAGTGTACTTAGGATGAGTGCAAAGTGAAGAGAGAAGAAGATGTGCTCATAAAGAATTAATGAGAGCGGAATAGATAAACTTGTTAATAAAATGTGAATGAGAACTGGCAGCGTGGACAATATTTGCCATTTTGATTTTGTCTGTAGCATTTTCATTCTAGCTGAGTTCTACACTTTGAATTTATCCTTTGCAATGAAAAACATACATTTGATGTGCTTCAGAAGTAGAAACTGAAAACAAAACTTCGCAATCTCTAGTGGTTTAGCCATAGGTTCTTCCATATATATAAGGAATCAGTTTTTCTCTACCAGGAGAATATTTTCCCAGGTGAGTGAGGGCTGACAATATAATGAGGGATAAAGTGTAGTTTTCTAGGAATCAGGCTCAATCTGCACACAGAAGAAAAAGAAAGCAAATCAACTTTTGTGCTGTTCATTGAGTAATGATTTCTTAAAGCAACTTCCCTGATTCAGTCGTCTTCTTCAGAAAAGGTATAAATCAGGTTACTTTCACTTAGCTCAAGGAGCTGCATTTCAGTAGGTTAGAATGGATCTCTATTTTTCCTGACCCTACCTTTCATATATCAACTTCCTTCAAGACAAGAAAGCTTCAGTGTTTAGTACCACATCATATCGGTATTGCAGGCTGATCATGGCAAGGGAAAAGAATATTTGAGACCCACATGAGAGCAATTTCTTTTGATGGAATTGAGGACTTATGTGTCTCCAAACCCAATATTTATACAGTTTTTCTCTTGAAAGAGGGAAGAAAAACCTATGAAACAGGTCCCTCAAGCCTGCATCAGGACTAGGTGAGTGATCATTTTTTTGGGGAACATGTTGATCCCAACTCAATTTCAGACACCGCAAGCTTGTTCTGTCCCAGGGTAACTCCATCAGAATAAACACTTACATGATTTTACCACCAAGAGGCTCCCATGTCAGCTCCTACGACTTCAAAATCAGCTTGCATCACACTGCATATTAGCCTGTACGTCTGAAGGACTGCTGAGGAAGGACTGTCTGTTCCTCTGGTGACACAACACTGTACCTTTTCACATGTTTTACTGTTTGCATGGGGCCATCAGTGTAGGCCATTCACACTGCATTTGCACACTCAAAGCAGTGGCATAATCCTCCTTGCACTAATAGATATTTAATCCACAAAAGTGGAAAAACTAGTCAGTTTTCTTGAGACTGTTTCTCTATTCAAATGATTTGATACATGCAGAAAAACAGCTCAATCCCTGCTCTCAATCAAGCTGATTTAGGCTCACTCAAACTAGCGTTATAAATCAGCTGGCAGTGATTTGCAGGGCAAAGCGCTGCTTTTCCTTCAAACTGTTTTTATTGACTACTGGACATGAACTTGAGACACATTTTGTGAAGCATCTCCACTCAACCTATGCTAAAAAGGCCCAGGGAGCACCTGGAGAGACAAGAAGCATGAAGTGATCAAGATTATTTTTCATTTGAAACTTAATACAGACATGAGATTAACTTAGCCTTTTACAGTAAACTTTGGCCTTCAACACAAAGCATTGACTAGCCTACAGCCTCACACATGCTCCATCAGAAACACAACTGCAAAAGTATTTCACTGCAAAGAGCAGCCCCAGCAAGAAGCAGCTTTCCTCAAGGTGATGGTTTGTCCCAAAATGCTGAGTCAAGGAGAATCTGAGAAACTATCCATCGGCCTCAGGAATACATTGCCATTTGCTTTCCCCATATATGGTATCTCCACCCATTTTAATTCATCGCTCTTCTCAGTCTGGTGCTGTTCAATCCTTCCTCGCAGTGAAGAACATTTACTCGGTTAAGAATTACAGATGCAAGGGAGAACTCACTTCCAAAAGCAGCCATTGCAACAGGTTGGCTTACATTTGCCTGCAGGACACTTTGTGGACTCTGACTGGAGTGTCTGGGGAAGCCACCTACCTCCTCTGGGCCTGTCCCTTGCTAGCTGTTGTCATAGCAGGCTTCTTTCGTTTGATTTGGCTTTTATCATCAATTAGTACAAGTTATTCCTGAGCTAAGTCTATACAATACATTAACTCACAGGTTCATTTCCTTGCAGGTGTGTGCTCAGCAGAGGTCGGTCCATAAAAGCTGCCATCAGCTATTGTCAAATCAGAAAAGAGGAAGGTTATTATTGTGAATTGTGATTCTTTTTTCCACTGGCTATGAATCAGTGCTCTACTTCTTGTTTATTGAGTTACAGAATATTGGCAAAATGATGCCATTATGCTCAACAGAACGTTCTTTCAAATTTTTTATAATGACACTGCACCCACTGTTATTGTGTAACTGCACTTCCTCTGGATTGAGACAACCTGCACTGTGGGATATCTCACAATTTAAGAACTAAAGTGATGAGAGTGTCTCAATCAAAGACAATGGCCAGGCATAAGGGAGCAAGAAGACATAAATCACCTAGAGCTATTTGCTCTAGTGTTCTCTTCCTTGGTGTTCCCATCCTCATGGTACTATACGGCTGGCCTCAAATGCCTCCTCGAAGTGACAGCTGTTCTCCCTGCCCCACCAGTTGCTCTCAGCAAACTGCTTCCCACCAAGCTCCAGCCTTTTACCTGTAGAGGAGCAGCCCTGGTCAGCCAGGCTCAGCTTCATCTATCCTCCACTCAGTGCTCCCCCAGGGAGGCACCAGGAACAGGGAGCCACTTCCCTGCAGCTCAGCATGAGGCAGAGGTTTGGGCAATCTTCCCTGAACAAAGGCTTACATTTCTGCAGACCTGTGAGGTTAACACGGGAAGTTATGATTGTGATCTTGAATAAAGATTAATGAGAACAGTATGAAATGCAAGAGTGGCACTGGATAATATACAGCAGACATAATATATTCACTCCCTTGAAAGACAAACCGGTGTCTAGACGAGAAGAGAGACTGATTTTCTCTCACCTAATTGCAACTGTCTACAACACGGACACCTGGAGAAGAGCTAGGTATGTCAGGCTCACTCTGCAGCACATAGGAGAAACAGGCATTTCCAGAGTAGCAATCCTCTCAACCTTTTCAGTACCTCCTTTTGGATAAGGTACAATGTACTCAAAGCTTCCCACTGCTCCTCACAGTCTGCAAAAGGGGCCCAGGGTGATGCTGCTGATCACTATATGACAAGTTGTTCTTTTAGCTCAGAGCTCTGTTATTCAAAGGTGAATGGTTCAAATGGAAAGAGAAGAAAGGCTTTCTGAAGAGCTTGAAACTGTGATCTTTCTGGCATATTCAGCTTGCAGGAACTGGATGCCTTCCAAGAGAATTGTCTCTTGCTCTGGGAAGCTGATGGAAGAAGAGTTTCTTCCATAAGTCCTGCCCTGTCACCAGCAGCTCTAGCAGCTCTGAGCACACAAAAACCTGAACTCAGGACCTGGGGACAAGCCTATTGAATGTGAAAGAAATGGAAGGTTGTGTCCATGTGGGAAGTGAGACCTGGAGGAGAAGGAACTGTAGCTGATGATGTCATAACCAATGTACTCAATAGCTGCTCATCCAGTGGCATAAAGGTCGGGTAAATGTTTGTCACGAAACTGCAAGGGATCTCTGAACTAAGATGGTTTCTGAGTGAACTTCTGTCTCCTGGAAGACAGTGAGTCTGGTATAACTTAGGAGAAAGAGGAGCTCCTACAGCACCTTCTGATTAAAAAACAGGGCTTGACTGGATACTGAAGAGAAACTTGGCTGATATCTGCTGTCTGGAAAGGAAACAACTGAGAAGAAAGGCTAGGAGAGAGATGTTTTTCCAGCTGTAAACTCAATTGCTGTTCCAGATGGTGGCAGAAGAAAGTCACAATATAATCACAGAGTATTTGCATCCCTGTGTATTCTGGAGACTAAATGCTGCTTACAACTTGCTTCCTTCTGCAAAACAAAAGGTGTCACGATCAAAGAGGCAAATAAACTGAAACTATTCTCTTACAAGAGCAGGTTGCTTTCTGAAGATCTCACTTCATGTCTCTGTTCCCCACCCTGTTCATATAACCCATAAAATATTGTCTTTCTTCCTAAATATGCTAATTGCACCTGGCAGGGAACAAGTGATCTGCATGAGAAAGTAACAAATCAGGAATGCTTCTCCAAAAGTCTCCACTAAGAATTGTCTAAATGATATGAAAGGGTAAAGTAAGAAGGGGCAATGTCCTGATCTGGAGCTGTCATCATGCTGTGAATGTCAGAATGACACTATTGGTGTAAAGAGGTCCAGATCTGCTGCTGAACACTGATGTATGAAACTCCCCAGCTACCAGGGGTTTGCATACTGCATGGCATAAGAGAAAAGCTGCCTTCACTAAATCTGAGGTGCCATTTTGTAGAATCAAAACAATATTTTTGTCTGAGGAATATAGCAGTCTCTTCTACTGCCTGTTTACCAGGCAGATCCAAGCAGACAATGCAGAGGAGCAGGCCAACTGGAGCCTTGGTATTAATAGCTGTTCAGAAAAGAACATTATCACATCTAATATAGTTATGGACAGATGGCCTGCTTATAACACAGTAAATCCTTCATTCCAGTTTCAGTCTGTAAAATAAGGCCTCCGTAACAAAATAAAGCATACTAAATAATGACTCAGGACCCCTGCTTCCTTTCCAGGGGCAAATCCCATTACAGAGATAAGTTTCAACTTTTCCCAGCTGTTTAAATCAGCAGTTTTTGTTGTGTTGAAACAGAAGGTTTACCATCATATTTTTCTATTCCAACACCCATTGCCTTCCTGTTGAATGTGACTCCTTTTGCCCCATTTTAGTTGCCCTCCTTCAATCCCAAGCTGTCCATGAGAGCCCCTGCAGAACACAGTAGCTTGCAGCAGAGCCCTTAGAGGAACAATTCCCCCATTCCCTCCCACCACCATTCCACCAGTGTCTGTGAAATCTCAGCAGTTTGGACTTGTCAAGCTGCACTAGAGCTTTATGTAGCTCAGCTTGAAAGAAGCCAGACAAGGTGAAAAGGAGAGGAATTTTTTCCAGCTCCTCTTGTTTTTGACAAGTTGATGGTTTTATATGGGGAAAAAATGAGAATATGATGATTAAAAAAAAAATAAAAAAGAGAAGTAATAATTAGAGAGAGTGAATAAGACGGGGGTTAATCACGTGATAGCTGAGAGTCAGTGAATCACTGCTGGCGTGTGTCATGACAGCATCTCTGGACTGTGCTAAAATATCTTGCATTAAAAAGCCATGTGTGCCCCCTCGAGTTGCTGGGTGATGTGCTGGGCACACTGGCCATTCTGAGGCACAGCTAAGGGCAGCTTGAATGGTTTTAGATCACCTTTAAATCTCATTGGTTTCCTAGCAAGTGCATGCATCCACTAGAGTTTCGAATATGACCTTGCAAGGGCAAAGTGTAAGGCACACTGTGGCAGGGTGCCCTCCTAGACTGTCACAGCTCCAGGTTCCTCCATGTGCTCAAGTCTAACAAGCCAGATCCTGAATTCCCTGTCTTCCCTGCTGCACCACTATGATGATTAATAATAGAACAAGCTTCTGTGTTGTCTTCCCTTTTCTCACTCCTACAGTCTCTTATTTAGATTGTTGCTAATAGTTGTGGCTGCTGTTTCTCCAGCATCTTAGAAATTTTTGCAGTATCCAAAACTCACATTGGCCTTTCTATCCTTACTGCCAGGTCCCTTTATTCTTACTTTTGTTGGCTGATAGTGCACAGTGATTCAGTCATCTACCATTTAGTACATACCTACGCCAGTATGGACTATAACATATCTCAGATGACCTCTAAAACATCTAGCCTGGGCACTGGTAGCAGCCTAGCTATTATAAACTGAGACACACAGTAAATTAATCCATGCAGGAGTGCAGCTGAAAAACTGCATGATTCTGTGGCCAGTCCATGAGACACCATGATTAAAAATGCCTCAAATATCCACATACTTGCAAAGTACAAAGTGAATATAACCATAGCTTTCTGAGGAGCACTGCAGACACACATATCCACTTCTTCCAATGCACCTTATGTTGAAATAAAACAAAAATTCAGTACAATGTCAGAGATTAAAACCTAACAGCAAAAGCATTAAAGCAGAAACAGAAGATACTCATCCTTCAGCAAGTTGTGTTCATCTATAAAGTAAAATATAGATTTTGTGTCCTGAACAATATATGGGACTAAACTCTGCACTGAAGTGACTCTCATTTTCCCCTTCCCACGTCTTCCTGCCATGTTTTGACTTTGTGGCTGACTTCACACTAGTGTAGGGATCGTAATTTTAATGTCTTAATTTTGTGACTTCCACTCATTGAAATCCTCATCTGCGAAGCTGCATGTTGTTTCACCATGAAAAGCTCCTGAAGTCAAAAACACAGCCCGTGCACGCTGCCACTCAAAGCAGCCAAACAGCAGAATGACGGCAGCTCGAATAAAAAGCAATAGCAAAACAATAAGGCTCAGCCTGGCCTTGTCAATCTGCCATGCTCAGCCAGGCTACTGTTAACAGGACTCTGAAAGGGCTCACTGGAGCTGTGACTAGAAGGCAGTTCTGTCTCCTGATAAAGAAAGCAGACGTGCTGCAATTCCTTGTAATCTGTGATGCTGGATTTCACATCTTTCACAATTCAATCAGTGTTTTATTGTAGAGAATAGAGGGTGAAGAACAGAAGGGAAGAGTCTGGATAAAAAAAATCTTTTCTTCTTCCCTTCATTGGACAATCTGGTTTGGTTGATTTTATCTTGACGGTAGGAAAGGACAAAATAGCCTGCCTTAGGACTCATGTAAACATTATTAGCAGAAAAGATTTTGTTTTCGCTTCCCTTCATGATTGAAAGCTACAAGTTATTAACATCAGCTGTCATTTTTAAAAAGGCAGAGTATCAACTGGTCTCTTGACTGTGCATTTTAGATACAGCTCTTCCTAACAGTTGTCAGTGTTCAAAAAGCCAGACAACAACATCAGCCTGGCAAAAGAAGTGTAGAGAGTAACACCAAGCAGCAAATAAAATATTGCTGAGGTAACTGTGCCCACACCACCCTCTTTCTTCCCTCCCCTCCGTCCAGACTTCCTACTTGTGTTATTTTAAAGGATTTTCAAAATTCAGTTCTTAATGATAGGTAGCTTTATAACAGAAAAGTCCTAGAGTACTTGCTGACCCAAATATGCTCAGCTCCTGCAAGCCTGCTCAGTTCTCTTGACTCTCTTGAAGTGATGCCAGGAGAAACCACCACAAAACTGGCCCATACTGCAGCTTTCCACAGCTCTGCTGTCCTACTTGCCCATAACACAGCTCAGCGAGCAAGCTCTGATAGTTCAAGA
The DNA here is from genome assembly GCA_013399365.1 of Pampusana beccarii. Taxonomy (NCBI): domain Eukaryota; kingdom Metazoa; phylum Chordata; class Aves; order Columbiformes; family Columbidae; genus Pampusana; species Pampusana beccarii. Next base: position 194,001 of record VWYH01008155.1, on the reverse strand, counting down.
GCTGCACGCTCTGCTGGTCCTGCACACGGAGCTCCTCTTCTAACCACATTCATCCGTGTACCTGAGCCACCACGCAGCCTTCAGAGCTCATCTGCTGTGATGGGAGCCACCACCCCTCCTGCTGCGCTTGTCCCAGCTGGAGACAGACTCATTTTTGTTCTCTACCTGGTAGCACCAAATATCCTTTCCTGCCTGACAGATTCCCAGTTCCTCTCCCTGCTGGGACCTCTAAGCTTCACTTTTAATTGCCACTGGGTGCTCTTTTCCAGCAAGTGGGACACAGGTCTGCTCGATGTTGCTCATGATTGCTTGGCTATGAATGCTTCAAGCTCTGTTTCTGTCCCCATGTAAAAATCATGTGAACAGAGCTGGAAACAGAGATACGGCGTTAGAATTATTCTAGAACAAGTCCACTGACAGAGTATTTCTGGAGCATCACCTTGATCCCAGAATATTTATTGTTTAACCAAAACAGATTTTTTTGGGGGGTCAGTTTGTGCAGATGTAAACCTCTCCTCAATTCTAGAACAGCTATTGCACAAGTGCTTTTTGCTCAATAGCTATTCTTTCAATTGCCCCACACTACCATGAGAAAGAACAAAGAGAAGAAATTCACAGCAGGAGAGAGTTGTGGTCAGACCATTCTGAAGGGAAGCTGGATTAATGAAGAGTGCCTGTTCCAGTTTATTTTTTTCTTTGCTAGCCTTCAGAGAAAACTTCCAAATCAGATGACTTTCATTGCCTCACTGCCAGGCTAGTAACTGATTCTACCACCTCATTAACCAATCCGCTCCCAAATTAAATATGGACTGGATTCAACAGGTCCATACACAGGAAGGGGTAAAGTAGACAAGTGTAATGGAAGTGTAATTGGTTTTAATGTGATGTAATGTCAGTAAATGCTCTGCATTAGTGTTTCAGGGCAATCTGTCTGGTCTCCTACCTAACTGCCCACAGAGGATGTTGGCTTATTGAAGAACATATACAGAGGAAGCTTTTTGATTATTACCCTGGTATAAATGTCAGAATCAAATTACTTTGGGATGGGAAAAAGACATTGAATAAAATGGAATGTCTAGGATGGCAGTGTGCTTTTTTACTTACGTCATAAAGTAGATTTGCCCTCACTTACCTAACATTTTACAAGCACAATACTATGACTTGCAGTCTTGTTTTTCCCCCCAACATTGTCTCAATCCTCACTTGATTTTCCAGTAAAGATGACAGGGGACAAGACTGTGCCAAATGCAAAAACGGTGTGGAAGAGACCACATTACCTCATGGCAAGTGCAATGGGGAATTCCTGGAGGTGGCCAAGTGGCAAGATCTCAGCCACAAGTGCTGCTGAATCAGGGAGCACCAGAAGGGACAAAAGCAAGCATGAAGGTGTCCCAGTCAGAGTCTGCCTTGAGCAGTGACCCTGCAAAGCACTGCACCATGTGCCAGAGCCCCTTCGGAAAATAACAATAAAGGTCTTGTGCCTGCACAACAGGCACAGCCTGGCTGGCACCAAAGCATCTTCTCTGGTCTGCCTGCCAAATGATGCTTTTCTAGTCTATTCCTTGTGGGGAGGAGATGATGGTTTTGCTGGGAGAGCTGGTCAGCTCTTGGGCTGCCCACTGGAAGTCTGCAAAATCACAGCGAATTGACTTGTCAGTGCGTTTGCAGCAGGAGGCCATCTCAGAGATGGCTAAATGCTGAAAATGTGTTTTCACAGCTGTGATAGTGAGTGGCGATAAATTCATGGGGTTCACTCTGCTCTTGAAAATTTCATGACAACGTAAAGAATGCAGGTTATGAAAAAAGTCAGTAATGACGTATTCAGGGCAGAAAGAGGTAGAGACTAAATCATTTCACCCTAAGCTAATGACGTGTCTTTCGATCAAATTTGTTTGGATGACAGGTCTATGACTCTGTTTTTTTGCATTGACTGAAGAGAAATGCTTCAAGTTATTACTAGTCCTACTGATCCACCTGGATTTTTCCACTTCCCTCGAAAGCTCATGTCTTCTTCAGCAAAACGCAGACACAGTAGTAAAATTTTACTGTTTGCTCATGGGGTCACAGTACATACCAGCCCTTGTCAGCAATAGCTGGTTTGCATCCAAAGTATATGCCATCACTTTATAAAATCAGCAAATGTTCAAATTGTAACTACACTACAGGGAAAAAAAAAAAAAAGCAGAAAAGTGCGTTCCCTAGGCAGAAAAACTACCTTCCAGTTCATATTTCAGAGTAGGCAAAATAATTAACTATACAGGGGTGATCACCTGTTACTAAAGCTTTCCAGCTTACTAGAACTGAAATACAGCATTTCCTAACTGATGAAAATGAGGACATGACGGCTTAATTCTTCTGTTTGTCAGGCTCCCACGTAGCTCAGTAGAAATTCAGCCGAAAGCAAAAAGTCAGGGAGCCCCAGATAAAACCAAAAACTCTCAATAAATCAAGTGTAATATGTCTTCCACTAATAATAATTCAGATTATAAATGGGTTCACTCTGAATGCACAGATGCCCTTTTTCTGTTTGCTTTCTGGAAATAATCCAGCCATGTGGTTTGCTGGCAAAAATGTCAGAATAAATAGCTCATTTATGTCAATTTTTGAATCAGAAAATGTTATCGTTCCTGACAGTGAGGCAACTCTAATAGTTTTGCAGACTTACTTATGGACAGAGACACAGCCAGTGCCATACTGTGTGTGTCCAGCTAAAAAACAACCAACACAGCACAAGCTTTCACATAGCAAGGCCCTGCAGGAAGATGCTTACAATTAACTTCCAATAATTAATACCTCCCATGTAGAACAGCATGGAGGAGCTGTTCAAGAGCAACAGAGCTATAGAAGAGTGGGACCAAAAGAAGAAAAATAAGTAAGAATTATTTGCTCATTTAGAAAAATGTTAGTGAATGTAGGATAAATATGACAGTTTAAAAAACACTGACATAAGGCTGATACATGACATCTTAGGCTGTACTCAAGCCTGTGGCAAGGCTCTCCCTCATGCCCAGAGGAGAGGAGGGCAGAAGATTTGAAAGCGTGGCAGCAGCCCTCACCTTCATGCTCTGCAGCAGCAGGACACCCTGCCAGGCTCCCCGGCCATGTCTCTGGGCACTGATGTCTCTGGGCTGTCTGCTCCCTTTGCTGTCCTCGAGTTCTGTTTCACTGCGCACGCTGACACCAGATTGCTGTTGATGGGAAACAGAAGGAAAGTTTGTTTAATAAAGGTTGCAGCAAGGGACTCAATGGCTTACAGTTAAACATTGGAAACATTACAGAAAACATAAGGAGAGACAATCAGGTAAGAGCTGAAGTCCAGCAAGCTTTGTGTGCTGCCTCCACATGGTCAAAATTTATGGTCTGTTCCATTTTTTATTTTTTTTTTAAAAATTTTTTTGGCTATTACCTCTCAACACCTCTGGTTTATCTCCTATTTTTTGGCCTTTTTTGCCTGGTGGGGATGGTACTGTGAAGCAGTTTTAGAGGTCAAGCACAAGCCTAGCCCTAAGAATTGTCAATACAGACAGTAACTGGTGGCACCAAGAGAAAGAATAAGGTCAGGGCAAGTAAAACAATCTCTCAACTCCTAATTCATGTCTGCTTGCCAACTCAGCAGCTGCATCTTGGAGAATACCTAAATTACAGGTGGCAACTTTGCGTATAGCAATCCTGAATGGATTTTTTTCCTATTAATTTGTCCAATCACTCTTTGAACCTGTTTAAATTTTTAGCTAATGTAACAGCCTGCCAGAAACGGTTCCACGACTTAAAGCACACCCTTAGTTTTCAAAAGAGAACCCACAAAATGTACAGATAGGCTATGTAAAAACATATTTGGATACAGGTTATATATCAAAATCTATATATGTATATATGCCTCTATAAATACATAGTCATGTGTTTATACATATACATACATAGCCAAGTTGGTCTTGGATCATTTCAGTATGTCGCATACCAAGCAAGTCTTAGCATGTTAGTCAGCTTATAGGACACAAGAGCCAGCTGTCCTATCGCTCTCTTACTATTCGAACATTAACCTCTGCCCTGGGTAATACCACTTCTTACTGTTCCCTGTCTTGCCTAGACTTTTGTCTCGCCCTTCTATGTACACAAAAGCATTGCCGATGACTCATGTTCCATTCCTCCACTATGTTTAATGTTTTTCCCCTACATGTACCTGACAGCTTCCCCGGTTGGAGCTGGTGGGGCATGTTTCCAGCTGGCCTCCTGGTCTAGGTGGCAGTTTCATGTACTGGGTATTTATTCAAAACTAATAGCAGCATTCTACATTTAGTACGTTACGAAAAAAACAGGACCTGCATAAACATTACGTAAAACAGTAATCTCCAACATATTCTCCACTTGTGCCAGATAGAAAAAGGACTCTGCAGAACACCGTTAACATAAACAGTTGATAAAGAAATGAAGCAGGCTGAAAACATCAGCTATATTCCTCTTCACCATGCCATTTCGTTTCTTTACAGCCCACTCTTGCAGAGAAATGGAGAGAAAAGCTGTGCCAAACGGTGCTTGTAAACACAATGCCTCTTGCAGAGCATCCTGCCCCTGGGATGCTGCAGTTCAGTGAAGAAATATCCAGGATTAGGTCAAATCCAGGCATTCCCCAGAGGGCCAAAAGTCATGGGGGAAGCTATGTGAAGCAGAGCTCAAGGCTCTTCAAAATCAGCTTTTCTGGAAAGCAATTAGTGTTAGCTCTTATTCAGGAGCCACGTTTTCTTTCAGTTGCACGGAAAGAATCCAGATTTCCTTTTAATATATTTCAACATGCAAGCAGTTAAAAAGGAGTTTGGAAGGCTTTAATTTAAAGAAGTCACACAGAGAAAGCCAATGAGAAGAGAAAAGCCTTTACCTCCATCCCATGACTGTTGAATATGTTTCATGGAGCAGTCTCTTCTGACAAGGTGATGACTAGGAAGTAGGTAGCTTGAAGAAGCATAATGAGCTATGACAGAGAGCAGAGAATCTCAGCAGAGGTATCACACCAAAGAACAGCAAGTTAAACTCCCTAAGCTCTTGGTATGGTATGAGCCTGGCACGCTCAAGTTTTGCTGGATGTTTGCAGGGATAAATGATGCTAAGGAAGCTGAGTTTATTTCAGCTTTTTGTTCCAAGACAAAAGGTACCTGTAATCCATTCTCTTCCCCATTAAAATCTCTTGATGGAGAGCTATTAACTTGTGAGCAGTAGTCTGTCTAATTTTATGAGTGCTGTTTTGCAAGTCTACCTGGCAGACTATGAAAATAAACTTCTCAGGAAAAGATGCTTTCTCTGGCAGGAGGCCAGGGCGTGCACTGCAAGTGCTAGATACGTGTAGGAAGAAAACATATCCTGTTGTCTCTGCAACTTGCCAGGCAAAACTTCCTTCGAAACTGTGGACCAAGCTTGAAAGTTTAGTTTTCTTTTGGCTCATTTTCTTTGTGCACTTCACTGTGAATATGACACTTTTTAAAACCAGTGTTTATTCAGATTTTCTCATTTTGTCCTTTCCTCACATGATTCAAGTTGACTTTCTGGTGTAGACAGCAGTTACACCTTTTTGTCACTGGGGTGGAATGACTCCAACCAACCAACCACATCTACAAATTGCCCAACTCTGTTACCACCTTTTTGTGCAAATAGAAAGCTGTGACTTTTAGGAAGGTCACTTTAGTATTTCCAAAATTACATGATGGTTGGCAATATAAAAATTTAGATTCTGGCACACACAATTTTTTCTTTTTCCGTGTAAATGTATAAAGCAACTTTTCAGACCTAAAGGCTCTATCTAAAGGATCTATCTAAAGGATCTAAAGGATCTATCTTCTCCTGTACCCATTTCTGGTGGGAATCTGCGTGTGTTGTCTTTTTCCTGTCCTTTTTTCCATCGCCCATCTCCCTGAAAATCTGACCTGTCTAGTCCTGCTAGGAGATCTGTGGGACCTATTGGTTTCACAGGTCAGAGACAAGGCCAGTTTTGCACAGCTCAGAAAAAGGCGGCTCAAATTCAGATATTTGAGAGGAATGTAAGCCAAAGCCAAGATGGATTATGTCTTTTCTTACACTGTGTAAAAAAAATATTAGCATAAAGACTAGTGTGGTAGGAATACAAGAAATTGCAGGAATGGTATAGAGCCTATAAAGTATAGGAAATCCATTAACAACCTTGATTTGTTGTTGTTGCATTGCAGATAGAAGTCCTTCACTGAGTGAACAGTTACCTTACAGAAGTACCTTTATTTGGTGTTCTAGTCATCAGGCATGTAAACTCTAAGGAAAGCAGCTCTGAAAGCCAGTGACCACGTTGCTATGGTACTCCAGGTACATTCGCTACAATTCAGATTGTGATTACAAAATTGATTGAATAAATCTGTGTATGTAATTTGGTTTCCACTTCACTGCTCAAGAACACAAAGTGATCTCTATGCCTACCACTCCCACTACTGCCTTTAAGGATGTGGCGTGTTCCTCTTGTTTTCCTCAGTTCTCTCCCATCACAGGCTTCAGCTGTGCTCACCAACAAACTTCTTCCATCACTGAGCCAGATCAACTTACATATGCTGAAAATCAGGTGCTTTTTCAAAAACACATTACTGTGATGGAAGATGTGTTTGCTTTATGATTTCTCATTTCCTTTTGGCTTAACCTCTCCATGTCACCTCTCATTTTATATTTCAAGGAGACATTTGCTTGCATAATCTCCATTTCAGAGTTCCTGAAAGTTCTCATCTGATTTCAATCAGAAAATCTCTCCACAGGTGAAAGTGCTGTATCAGAAAAGAAAAAGCTGCACCAGCAGAGATTATAGGAGTGCATGAGAATTAGTGACAGCAGGACTAGTAATTCATATCAGAGAAGTGAAACCTTTTTACCATAAACTGTTCCGAAGTGAGCTGCTGTTAAACACATGAGGGAGAAAAAATGAAGAACATGCCATCAGAAGGTTTGCCAAATGAACAGATTTCCCCACTTCTCCCAACAGGTCACATCCTTTGGAAACTACTGCCTGAGATGGCCTGATCTTGTTCCAGGGAGCCCTGATCTCCACATCAAATACCATATCATGCTCAATCAACTGACTACAGAGCTTTGAATTCACACTATAGGAAAGGTTATCTCTGTTCAGTGCCTTGGCCACCACATCTAAGAAGTTTCAAACACTTTTGGAACTAGTTGGCAAGGATCCTGGCAGCCAAAATGTCTGATTCTCTCTAGCTCAGCTCTCATATACCTGCAAAGCAACAGGTGGGAGAAGTTTGTAATGGAAGGTAGAGTTTGATATCTTCAGTTGTATCTTAGCCACAAAACACACAAGTCTGTTCTGATTTCCAGGTTTTGGCTTAGATCCTCAAAGGTGTTGTCAGGCACCTAATTAAGTCTTTCAGCATGCAGTTCAGAAAAAAAATATGGTGACTACAATCCTCACGTGATCATCAGTTGTTAAATCTAGGAAACAGTAAATCTAGAAGTTTATCTGAGCTCCTATCCACTCTGAAGTTTCTGGTTGCTCAGGACTTTGTACAAAGGGCCCAGCTCACCTAGACTAGTTCCTTCTTAAGGTCTCAGACCACATATTTCCTGCTGGTTTGCTCTACACTCCCAGAAGAGCCCAGCCAGCAGGCAATACTGTTCTCAGGGACACAAGGAGAGTTAAGGCCATCTGGACATAGTCCTGGGTGCTTCAACACACCTGGGGGATGGAACCCCTAGTTCAGCACATCTTTTAGCTCTGACAATTGGATGTTCAGTCACTAAAGGCAGTAATTTTCACAGCCCAGCCTGCTGTATCTGCTACAGAAAAGTAGATAGTTTTTTATTTGCCTAGATTGCTAAAACCATACTCAAAAACTTAAATTTAAAAGCGAGTTTAGCCTTTCTTTTCAGAGATTACACGATTTGGCTTTGAGGCAAAAAGAGCATGAAGCTAATACACGTCAGGAAGCATGTGGCAAATTCAGTGCCCCAACCCATCAGCTCTAACCTGTGTTTAATGCTGTTTTTCTGAAGGTCCCTGACAGTAGCTGACCTTTGGATGAACAGCACAGCCTGCTAGCCATAGCCCCAGGCCTCCTTTCTTTGACGTTCACACCTCCCACCTGGCACTGAAAACACAGATCTAAATATGTGGTTTTTGTCCTGGCAGAGGCTCTTGCATGCCAGGCATTTGGCTTAGAGCTCTTGTCATTGCAGCCTCTGATATGAATGCAGGGGGAAGAACGTTGGGCTGGCAAGGGCTCGTCTGTGCCAAACAGGGAGCAAGCGAGGAATGGGGGTGTGAATAAGAGGGGCCTGTGGGTACTGCGATAATTTTTTTCAAGTTTATGTAGCCCCTTTCAACTGAGGAATTTAGAGAGATTTTTTTTGGCCAGATCAGCTTTTCGCAGAGAAAAGCAGTTAAGATACCAGTTTTAGGTCTCTCAGGAGATGCTGAATGCCTTGTGGGATAAAGCCCTAAATCTGTCAACAGGCAATGCTAGATAAGGAGTGGTCCTGCAGAGCTATTCCCAAACCATCCCTATTTGTGCTCCACGGCCCCTTCCTGCGCTCGCTTGTTTCCAGGAATTACTGGCCTGCTGTTGAGAAATGCGGCTTTGCTCTGGTTCCCAGCATGGCCATGAAAGAAGTGGGGGCATCCGCATCCACATACGCATTCATCTGGGGAGAGGAGCTTCCCCTCACACCTGCTGCGTGGCACAAAGGACCCAGAGCCTGGCGGGGTGCAGAGCCCCTTGCCTGGCCTCCCTCCCTCCCTCGACTGAGGCAAACAAGCGAACAAAAGTGGGGATTTTCTCTTCCCTCCGCCTCAATATGGATGTCTGGGTCCAAGCAGGAGGCAGCGAGCTCTGCTCTTTCACCTCTCTCCTGCTCTCCAGTACCACTCAGAGCTGTATAATGTGGGCAGTCCTCCCATGCCTCTGAAAACAAAGATTTGCACCAGGACTCCAGATCCAATCACTTGCTGCTGCAATCCGTGGCCTTAGCCCACTTTCCTTTGACTTTTTTCTGCCCCTGTCATCAAAGCTGTTAAGATCACTTACTTTTAAAATTCCTAAACATATTTTAAGTGCTGGCCTTCAGTGTTGCTGCTGGTTATCTTAATGGGAGGGCAAACTACCAAGTGAAACTAAGGTCAGCCTAATACATTTCATTTCCCTAAACTCCCTCCATAGCCACTGAGGAGAGGGATCCTTCATGACATCTTTCAGATTTGGTAAATTAGCCCTCTACTCTGAATCACCTTCTGAATAGACATTGACTACAGATGGAGCCTAAGGAAAACCTCTGAGACAGACCTTCCTCCCCTCCCCCCAGGAATGGGGGGTACTTAGCATTGACAAACTGCATAAAAGTTTTTGTATCAAAGGTGTTCACTGAGAGTGTATTACTAAACTACAGCACAAAGCACAATAATGGCTGTTAAATTGTTGTTGGCATTGCTAATAATAACAACAGCAAATAAAGTATATTTCTAGAGAGTTTTTTATCTCCCTTGGTGAAATCCATCAACTCCAGGGACTCATAGCATAAATGCCACAAAGTAGGAACGTGACTGCTTTTTCCACTGTTTTTTCTTCCTCTAAAGGCTTGCCATTCTGCCTTTATTGTACTACTTTACTGTGACCCCAATGCTAAGGTTGCAGAGCACTTACTCTTTTGGGTACATGCTGCACTGAAAGAAAATTTACTGGTCTTTTTCTTCCCATGACGGTAGATAGAGCAGTGGCTTATTTAGGGAGCTTTCCTGATACAGCAAGTAGCAGTGATGATACACAGGCCCAGTTCAAATTCAACTACTCACAAAACAGTCTTTATCAGAGGGAGCATATGTTTTGTCTTTGAGACACTCAGTTGTGCAGGTGACTTGATGGACTCCTGTCGTCAAAGAAGTACGACAGCAAAGAGACTAAATGTGGTAGTTCACTCCCAGCTAAGGATAAATGGAGACCTGGTCCTGCTCCTCCTTGGGTTTTTGCAGTAGGAAGTGTCCTGTTAAATCAGTAGGACTCTCTGCAGCACATAAAGCACAGCGCTTGTGTAAGTTGTTACAGGACTGAGATATTACATATTTTAGGATCATTATATATTATACCAGGAGTCTCAAGACATTTTTTTCAGGCTGAAAATGGGCCACTTCAAATTCAGAATATATCCAAAATCAGGTCCTGAATTCAAGATAAATATTTTTTTAGCGTATCTTGTCAGAAGACAAGAGGATAAATCTGCGGCTTTCTTTGCAGGCAGTTCCATCAACTGCCCAGGTAATCCTGTTTTTGGGACAGGACTCTCAGCACTTCAGTCTGGACCCATTTTTGTCTCTTTCTCTGACACATGTACCTAGTTTTTTGTTGTGTTGATCTTTACATCAGGGATTCTATTCCGACCTTGCAAAATCATCTCTCTTCCTCAACGTTTCTTCCCAAAACTTCCAGCCCCACCAAAGTTTGGAGACTACAACAGTAACTCCGTGCAATTGCAGACATCATGGACATGTCCCTTCCCAGGTAATCATTCACTCCCCAAGTTCTAGGTCAGCAGTATGTGACCTAAGCCCAAACAGAGAGTGGAAGGAAGAAAGAAAGCAAGGAAGAAATCAAAAGAGAGGGAGAAAGTCCAATAGGGATAATAATGCCCTCTGTGACATCTGTTTAGCCACTACCTCCACCATAAACGCTTTGAGGAGAAAGTGGAAGTCAGTCCATTCTTGCAGCTGGAGATTCTCTTTGCATCAAGCACATCCCCAGGCAGCACCTTCGTCAGACTGAGGTCCACTGTGCACCCTGGAGTGACATCAACTGTACTTGACTGAGGCTGAGTAGCTAGGTTCCGTGATCATCTATAATTAATAATAGAAATAGAAGAATTAGTGTAATAAAAAAGCTAGGGCTTTTCATACAGAAAAAATACATATATATATACACATATATAATTACTTGCATGTGGAACTCTTTTATTATGAACAGTAAGATTTTTTCAAGATGTATATCAGGGTAAAAAACAAAACAAAACAACAGCCCACATTTCAAGATGCAATAGTATGCAAGTTAATTATCATTGTTATGGAAAGCTCTTTTCCTTCCCTTCATCCCCAGCATACTACAATTTTATTTTACTCTTCCTCCAGAACCTCCAGTAACAAACACTTAGCCACTGCTAAATATCTGTCAATTAACTGAAAACATTTAGCATTTTATATCTATATCTATATCTATATCTATAGATATAGATATATAAGAAGGATGATTTCTTGCATTCTGGTCTTGGCAGGTTTTATCTACTGAACAGGACAAAAAACAGTTACTGACCTTTTCTGATCCAAGCTCTTATCTTTTGCTCCTGGGGTAGAAATAGAGGGAAGCTGAAAATCAAAAGGACTACAGCGTAACTAAGAAAACAGAGACTGAATAAATACAAATAAAATATATTCTTTGCCAATGGAGACAATAATTTCAAAGTGATTGTGTAGCAGTGGAGCCTTCTGTAACACAGGGTACCTGGAAGGGATGGAAATACTTTCTGTAAAAGACAGTCTGTGTGTGTGCATACATTTGTGTGTGTGCATGTGTGCTTATATTTAGCATCAAATCTCACAAGTGTAACGACCTTTCTTAAGAAATGCTCTCAGTAAACAGTGAAGATTTTATAACAGACTTGTGTTTTACTATAAGATTACAGGTTTTTTCTTCCATTTGGGTTTCTCTAGAGACGATCAGCACAGGCTAAGTGAGATAAACAGAGAGAGGATCTCTGTGTGACTTCCCACATCACCATAAAAGATGACAATGGACAAAAAGTTGTATTAGTAATTTGTAGGAATGCTTCACTTTGAACATGAACAGTTGATTGTGCAAATTCTCTCTTCTCAGAGAAAATAGGGTGTTGCTGTGCCCTCTATAAGGCAAAGGTGAGTACGTCTGTGTGTGTGTGCATGTGTGACTATCATGCATTTGAGTATTAATTACAATTCTACCTGTGCAAGTCCAGAGGGCTGATGAAGCACAAACAGGTTTTTAACTTCAGCTGTAGTAGTGCATAGCTTGAGCTCCTGGGTCTTACAATTCTCAAAGTGGCCTTCACACCGCTAGTGGTTAGTTTTGAGGGAATATCTCATCTCACTCCGCGCTGGTGGTCCTCCTTGCATCCAAAGACCCACTTAATGAACCACTTCTCCCAGAAGTTTGGAGCACAGAGTGGTAGGAGAACTTGAGTCTCTTCTGCACAAAGTCCTCTCCATTCATATACTCCACATATAACAAAAAGAGGCTACATAAAGACAGAGATGGCCTTCTAAGACCTTATTCCATGAAGGTAACCCACCAGAAAAGAGCTGATCTAAAAGCTCTTTGCCAGGCCTGTCTATAGCTTAGTCAGCATTTGGACACAGAGATGGGATGGACAGGAGAAAATAGAGACCTGTGTTCCCTGCATGATGGAGCTTTGGGAATCTAAGCATGACTTGAGACAATTCTCAAGCACCTCAGGCTTACTTATGAGATCAGAGAGATCCCATAGAAGAACAAGAGCATCTTAAAACTCGTTACTCAGTAACCTAAAAATGTAACTAACTGCCAAGTAGCACACTAAAAATGAATTAAAAATTTTTATTTTGTAATTAAGGAATAGTGAGTACTCAGTCTTCTTTCCAATAACAGGATTTAGGTTGCTGAGTTCATTAGTGGTCTGAAGAATGCACTGTCAGTTTTCATATCTTACAATACTTCACTTTCTTCCAAATGTTTTCAGAAGCCTGTATAAATCTCCCAGCCTTGTAAACAGTGTGAAGCATCTCCCTCTTTTGGCAGTGAGTGATGGAATGGCTTGTATGGAGTAATTAATTATTCTAAAATTTTAACTAACAGTTTGACACATAAACAAAACCAGGAAAAGTATTCGGAAAAGCAAGTAAATTCAGGAGAAAAGGATAACAAAAGGAAAAAAAAAAAAAAAAGGAGAAGTTAACATACAATGAGCATTACCTGAATTTCTGCATAATTCTATTTACTCCATTACTCCATTAATGTAATTTAACTTCTTTGCTCTACTCTTGAAACTTAATCATCTCTCATGGAATGCACATACTCATTAAAGTCACTGTTAAAGTAAAACACCTGAGCATGACAGGGCTGGGGTTAAAGTTTTCCCACTGTTTAGCTGACAGAGTAATTTCAACCAAAAAAAAAAAAATCAAACACCTCATCTGTAACCCATCTTCTGTATCAATATTACACAGGTTGAAATAACAGTGTACTGAAACAAGCTACTTTACAGAACTGCTAAATGTCAGGAATTTGGGGCAGACAGACTTCAGTATGCACAAACCAAAGAGCTGTTTCCTGCTAGAATCATTTTCTGGCAGATTTCTTTCTAAAGACTGTCACTGTCACTACAGGTGACAATCAACACCTATAGCTGATGGGAAACTAGTACAATAAAGAAAAAGCACTAAGTATACTTGCAGTTAATTTCAAAAACTTCAGAAGTCGCCTATGGTTTTCACAACCAAATGAGAACACCACACTTCTGTGTATTAGTTTATTTAATTCTTTATCGCCACTAAGAGCAAGTAAATTATGTTGATACAATTGGTAAACATATACATTCGCTAGAGTCTCCCACAATCCCACAGAACTAAGGGAAACATTAAGGGATGTTACAGGATTAATGCTTTCATTCTACAATATGGATATATGGCTTTCATACAAGTTTAAAAAAAAATCAAAAAGGTAACACACTGCTAGCTTACAAAATCAATATACAAACTGAAAAAAAAAAAAAAACCAGGAAAAAGAGAGTAACCCATGAGAAGATACCATATAGCACTGGTTTAATAGATATATACAGAATTAGAAATCCATTGAACACAATATTCAGGCTTTAATTTGTGATTTTGACTTTAATTTCTTCTTCCTGTTTAACACCCAAATGACAAATATCAAGATGATTTCTGTTTTACTTTTTTTTTTTCCCCCCATCTTTTTTCTCATTTTCCTTATTTTTTTGGCAGCAAAAAAGCTTTTTTTCTGCCAGGATTTCTATGTTCACACCTAATTCAAGCAGTTCATCCACTTCGAAGCTTTGAACAGAGCCCTTCCACATACTTGGTGTGACAGAAGAGAACGCAACTCTGATACTAAGTCCTATTGGCCATTGCATTGGCATGTGTTTTGCATTTTCCTTGGACACAGCTATCCCTAAACTGATATGCTGAGGAATGGAAAGAATCCTAGCTGTTCATACTATATACTACAGTTGTATCCTCGTGTAAATAAAAATATAGGACAAAAAACTTTTTCACTACTTTAGCTTGAAAACATGGCAGCACTAGTTATGAGACACATTTTGAGTTACGGATGCACATTTTTATAGAGTTTTGCTTTCCCATATATGGACATATGTATATATGTGCAGTATGTATGCGTGTATATTTAGAGAGCTGCTGTGTCTGATGTCAACATACTCATTAGGTGGTTTCTAGCTCCAAGTGGTAGCAGCACTAGCCTGCATCTGCTTCAGGTTCCCTCAGCAACCACAGCACACACTGGATTATCAGAGCCATTTCCTTCAGCTGTGAAAATCTAGATGAACTATATAATTATAATATGGGAAGCGTAATGAATGATCTAATGAGAAAAGTTAAATATTGTCTTATTGCCAGGTAGATTAGGGTGAGGGAATTCAAACACTGTAATTAACTGAATGAAATTGGGTACCGGTAAGACAGCCCTGTAGATGCTATCCATTTTCCTACCTTTATATTACAGAATTCAGGGATAAAGCTTTTGTACAGTCCTTAACTTTGAATGACCTTCTGAAACGAGAATACTTGGGAGCCTCTGTTTTATCTCATCAGCGAATTCATATATCGGACACATGCTCTCAGTTTTGCTGTGAGTTTTGTCATTGTGCGATTTATTTTGTTTAAAGAAAGGAATAAGAACTGTAAGTACAGTTTTTTTCACAGGCAACTCACTCAAAGACAAGCAATTTAAAGGTTAAGAGATACCTACTGAGTTTTTAGCCATCTAGTACACCAAGACACTACACATTTAAATGGCAAACTGCAGGAAGGGCAAAAGGATTGCACAGCCCCACCAATGAGATGGTGATTGTTGATATAGTTGAATTCTCATGTTTTCCATGAAATATCTAATATCTGCTCAGGTCAGAGTGATGAGGCACAAGGCAGACAGTCATTTTTGAAGAGAAGCAGAAAGGGAACGTTAGGAAAATGATTAGACTTCAGCATTGTTTAGTTTTGGTCCAAAAGCACACAAAGTTTTCTGCTGCTATGAACAAGATCACCTAGACCTCCTCCAAATGCAAACACCCATAGGGTAGAAGTGGCTCTCTCTGAAATCTGTTTCACTCAGGCAGGTTTTCCACTATCCCTGAAACTCTATGTGCCACGTCTTTTCCCTTTAATGTGATCATAAAAGAGGACATGACAGGAAAGAATGCAGCTTCTTGCCACTGTTTATCTAGATAAGGTGTTTTTTTCCAATTAAAGGTAGACACTCTTTCATCATAGTCTCTAATTTTCAATCAATTGTGATGCATTTCTGTTCCCTAGGAAGTTTCACCCAAGTTGAGCAACAACAAAGGTTTTACCTGCAGGTCACTCTCCCAATGACTGCAGGAAATCTCTTAGCTCATGCTCATATTTCCTTGTTCATTGTCATCTTCTGATTAACAAGTTGCTACTGTGTCTTTTAATCTTAGGACACAATGAGAGGTACCTGATGGTAGGGGCTTTGCTGGGGCTGTTTGGAACAATCCAGCAAGAAATGGAAAACACAGGCTCAAGCATGAAGAAGGATCAATGATATCTGCAGAAGTTTGGCTGAGAGGTAGAGTGCCTTTGCAGAATTGACAGAAAACCTACAAATACTATAAAAATTAGAGATGAGTGGAGGAAGACAGACAACAGGTATAAACTGTCCCCACAAAGGAGAGAACACAGAAGTTCACAGAAAATGCTGTCCTAGAGAGTTCGAAAAGATTGCATGCAAGATACCTACACCCACTGACATCCTGCTTCCCCTTCCTATAAGAACCTGGAGATGTGAAAGACTATTGTCTCATGTCAAAATAGTGTACCTCACTAATATTTTGCTTTAGAAAAGTGGCAGTTTTACATTGTTAATGTTGTTGAACTTCTTAGACAAAGTCAGGTTGGCTTTTGTCCCACCCTCACCATTGACGTTAGACTAAGGAAACTCAAATAAAGGTCATATGTTAATGGAGTCCATTAAACAAATGGGAATGCCATACATGTTTATCTTCAGGTGCTACCTGCTAACAGCATGGTTAGTTTTGGGGGTTTCATAGGCTTGTTTCCATAAACAGTCTCTATTCACTTCCCCTTAGTTCATCCTAATGCTCTGTTGTTTTACTTGAATTCTCCATTGTCACATGCCAAGTGGTGAAGGATATACACCAAAGTTAGAGAAAAGTTATATTTTCTCCTATCAACATCATCATAACTTGTACTCCTAA
Organism: Pampusana beccarii; assembly: GCA_013399365.1. Taxonomy (NCBI): domain Eukaryota; kingdom Metazoa; phylum Chordata; class Aves; order Columbiformes; family Columbidae; genus Pampusana; species Pampusana beccarii. The sequence goes on along the minus strand of VWYH01008155.1, from coordinate 177,507 downwards.
ACCAGAAAAGACAGACATGCTATTGTCTCCTTTTGACACTGCATCCTGTTGGACACATTCTTTTGAGGTTGGAGTGGAACTTTACTTCTCTGTATTTTTAGTAACATTCTGCATTTGATTAGTTTTCATTAAGGCACAAATCAAGGAAAGACCGAAAACAAATGTGCCAGCCAGTAATCCTGCCTTCCCTACTCAAGAAGCATGCAAAAGAAGTTTGCATAAAATGCTCCTGACTTCATATCTGTCTCTTCTTTACAAAGTCTCCAACAGAGTCTGTTGATATGTTTTATAATTATTCTTCTTCTTTCATTTCTCATTATTTTTCTCCTTTGAAAAACAGTACAGCCCAGAAGGCAATTACGGAATTAGAAGATGAGAATCAGTAAGTTACAACTTACTGTCTACCTGCATATACAAGAAATTATTTCCCTTCCTGGAGCCTTGCCCTGTGTTTTTGCTGTACTTAATAGACTGTTAAATAGGCCAGGTTGACAAGCAATGATTCTTTTTCAATATGGGCACTTCTGTCAGGAGACATGTCAAAGTCAGAAAATGCCCCAGTTCTCAAATATTGTTTTGAATCAAGATGTAGACAGGTCTAACTGTTTAGAAACATGGCTCAGCCTACCCAGAGGAAAGGAGGTATACCCACATTCCTCTAAGTTTAAAGCTGCTGGAGCCCAGAGTCTGGATGCAGATTCATCCTTAGCTGCTCTTCAGCAACTCAACCCTCTCTTTTCTAAGAGGTCTGAGTCCTCAGAAAAAGGCTGTCATTTAGGGATTTCTGTCATCTCCCCATACCATATTACAGCTGTAGCAAATGAAGACAGAAACTGCTTCTTGAGAGGGACATTAATGAAACTAGCTTCAGTCAGTTAAACTAGCTAAGCAACACTTTTATGCTAAGTCATTTTCCATTGTAAGAGAATAGCACCAAGAGGGAAAAACATATATTTCATCTGAAGTAGCTGCCCCCACAGCACTATCAGGCAAACTTGCCTCCCAAAGGAGGGAGGGTAAAAGATTAGAAAGCAAGTAGGGAAAAATTTCAGAATTACTCAGGTGGAAACTGAGCAAGATGGGCTGAGAAGAAGGTTTGTTCAGAATCTTGCCTCTTGCTTTCTTGATAATGTCACTAGTGAAGCAACTGGCCCCATTAGGCTCCAGGTACCTCCTTCCAGAGCTGACCTGACTGACCTATTCCATTCAAACTTCCTCTGTGTTCTTCCATGAATTACTTTTATCATGTCCTTCATAGCCAGTTTCCACAGAATGTTTTCTGCTGGTTTCTTGGAAATTTTCTTCATTGTTTACAAACTATGACATACACAACTCCAGTTACTGTCAACAATAAGATTTCAGTACAGATCTAGATATATGTGGCTGAGTAGTACAGAGGAAGTGTTCTCCTATTTCACACCCTTTGCTACCAGGACTGGTGCACTTTCTTCTGGTCCTAACACAGCACTTTTTTGTTTGTTTCTCTTTTTTTCTGTAAACTCTCTCCGTGGAGGCCCTACACTACTACCACAAGAATGGGAACTTGACTGGGCCTCCTTCAAAAACTATTAGGAATGTTCCTTTAACAAGACAGGTGGGCAACTAATCATGAGGGCCATAAGGTGTCAGAGGAAACACAGGGGAATTTGTATTTTCTTCTTACTCACAGAGGTGGATATTGTAAGTCACATCTAAGGTTTGCTAAAGGATAGTCAAACTGTTGGTCTCAGCATCATTCCCAACTCCTGCCAGCTCCCTATGTAATATGGATTAGATTACTCAGTGTAAGACCATGGTGCAACAGTGTTTGCACTCAAAGCTGAACCACTTTAAGTGAACTGGTGCAGCATTTAGACAGACAAACCTTTGGTGAGTGAAAAAGCTTCTTTCTCCTTTTGCTTTCAATCAGACCTACCAATCCATTAGTTTAAGTCTGAGGCACAAGCACTGGCAAACCTGATTAGACCATGAACAAACCAAATAGCACCCAGAACCACCCAAATATGAGCTTTTATATTATATTTTGGATTTGGTCATTGCACGTCCACCACAGGTTGGGGACATTTTTAACTATACCACTGGTTTAGGTATGTCTAACAGTGTAGTCAAAATAACAAGGACATCAACACAGACTGCAAAACACACCCAAGGAGTCTGAGAAATACTTGTATAGCTAATCTATCTTGAGCTATGTGCAGCCTTGGCTAGCTGGCTTCAAAAGGGTTTGGGAATGTCTACAGAAGGACTTGTCTCACTGTGAGTTCAGATCAGCCATACCCTCCATGTGAGAAAAAAGAGGGTGAGCTCTGCAGTGGTTATAATTTTTTTTTTTTTTTTTTTTTTTGCATAGAAAAGGGGAGTGATAAGTTAGTTTGGAAAAAGACTCTCTGCTTGTCTACAAGCTAATTCCAAAAGAGTGATGTGATTTACTCAGATGAACACACCCTGCTGCAGCTTGGCTGAAGTCAGTGGGTACCCACAGGAGTATAAGGGAGACTATTCCTCCTGACCAGCAGGCAAGCCTGCAGCCTACACAAACAATAAAGCTTATTTCCAGCTGGTGGAGTGTAAGATTTAGAATTTAAAAGCAATAATTTTGAAATTAATTTGGGCATTGAAGTCCCTTATGTTTCCTCTAAAAAGCCTAATCTGATGGTTGTTTAGTTTGTTAAACAACCCTTTACCTGTGGACAGACCAGCCCTTTGTTAGATCTTTTTTCTACTTTGTGATTTTTCTCAGAACTTATTATCATTTAAAATAGGTTAGATAAAACAAACTGAAAATCAGTTTGTTCTAATTTTTCTTTTTTTTTCTGCAGACAATGTAAAAAAAATTAAAACCGCAGAACTATTTTTATGTTGACTGAACTTTTCCAAGATCCTCTTACTTACATAAAAATGAAAGAAAGCAACAGGTACTGGTTTTATATTTCCCTTCTGCTTTACTAACAGAGAAAAAAAATAATTTAATTCCTGTTGGTTTCAAATCCCACAAATTGTCCCTTTTTTGATCAAAAATAGGAACTATCTCAGGCAGTTTCCAAACAGATTTCTTCTGTTACTTCCCATCAGACATACTATTTTTCAACCATCAACAGGAAGATTCACACTGATATAAAAGGGAGTTGGGTCAGGCAGAATCACAACAATTCTAACTAGAGTTTTGTGAAAGGGATATTCTCCCTTCTGGGAAACTAAACAAATAAAAGAAAGCATTTTTCAGCTTTTACAGGTAAACCAGAGGAAACTACCATCCACCAGCAAAGCTATGCTAAAAACCAGAAAGTTTTGCTATTATTTCACTTGGAAAAATCATTGCTAGAAAACAGTGAAAAAGTAAGACTCCTCTATATCCAACTGTTGAAAAATTTCATAAATTTTACTGCCAACATCCAAAATATGGCCAAAGATAGGAGTGCTACTGTTTTTTACCCAGAGGTGGTAGCATTTTGGAATGAACATTCACCACACATCAGAAAAAAAAAATTCTATGCCTCTAAATACTCAACAAAATGCCACCATCCTTTCCTTAAACAAATAATTTCATACAGTTACTCAGATGCAATAAGAACTTAAGAAACAAGCCTGTTTTTTTTTCAGATGTAAGGTCCCAATCTTAAATATAATTGCATCCAGCCAGACTCCTGTGTTCACACAGGGCACCACTGGCTTCAGCAAAGCTCCATACAGGTTCAGGTTCTGCTTGCATGGAGTATTTACCAGGTTGAGACCTATGGCAAGGCTAGAGAAAAAAAAAAAATTAAAAACAGCTACATCGTTCAATATACAATAGACATAATTTTCTAAATGAGTTTGGAGTCCTTTATTATAGGCCTCTAAAAATTGGTGTTAGAGTTATACATTACAAATACTAAAGTAATTAAAAAAGGAATTTTTTTTCTGTGTTTGTTTGTTTCCTTCTATGGTACCATTAAGCTATAAATAATTTTAGGATAAAATGCCTAGGTATAAATGAAACTGTTAACTGATCGTGTTTGCTGATGTCCCTTTCTCACACTGCCCAAGTTGACTCCTTTAATCCAGCATCTTCTCTTGTTTCTTGCCTTCCTTCTTCTTCTTCTTGGATTCTGTCAAGATAACAATAACCATAAAAAATTAGCATCTAACAGTCACTGCAATAAATTTCATTCAATGCCCCTGAAAGCTCCACTGGTTTACTCTATGCATATAAGAACTAATTTTGGTTCCTCGTTCTGAACAAGGAAATGGAAAACAAGAGGAAAAGAAGAAGAAAAAATAAAGAGACATCGAGTTGCTAGAGAAGGTGGAAAGGGGGCTGCACGTCCAGTTCGGAACCCTTCCTATCTGAGCAGCTGACCCTGTTTAGCATGCAAAGCATTGTCTCAGGAACTTGCTTTGAAAATAAAAAACAGCAGGCAGCTCCTGGAGAAACCGGGTCATGGCTCAGTGGAGAGCTGGAAGAAATCTCTGCGCACTCTCCCCACACACATACCCTTCCCTTTGCTTCCTTTCTATTTAATTGTTAGTCTTTGGCTTTCTCTGAATACAGGAGCAACTCCAGAGCATGGTGAGAAAGCTCACTCGTTACTTCAGCCTCTCCATTGCCAAACCTTCCCCTTTTGTCTGGGACAAACACCTACATACAACTTGAGAGGCAAGTGAAGCCATGAGAGCATAGTCTGTCCAGCCAGCTGGTGCTGATAGGACAGGGAAGGGACTGGGGAGCATCTGCTTCTCCGATTAATTTGTGGTAAATAAGGACATGATGAGCAGGTACAAGTGAAAGTTTACAAATTAAACTACCATTTGCAGTAACTTTCACTATGGTTTAGGGCAGTGTGGTGGTGTACAGGTAAAGGAAATTCACAGAGGAGACTAAAAAGAAATATGAACTAAGAGGATTAGGTACTCTTGCATCACATGTCACCTTGTAATAAGGGAATAAACAGTTCTCACTGGGAATGTAAATAAATCCTTGTGGATCCCACCACAAAACACAACACCAACAGGCACTACAGAGAGATGGAAACTGAGTTTCTGTGAAGTATCTTTCCTGGGACCAAAACAGCAAGCAAGCAGACCCACGTTTGCCTTAACCCAGACTTCACTTCCTTGCTTTAAACCCTGCCTTTGTTTCTTCCTTCTCAAAAAACATCCCCTCCCCACGCCTGTCTCCACCCTCCAAAAAAAACCAAACAAAAAACAAAAAAAAAACCCCACAAAAAAAAAAACAAACAAAAAAAAACAAAAAAAAAAAAATAAAAAAAAAAAAAAAACAAAAAAAAAACCCAACAAAAAAAAAAACAAACAGAAAAAACCAAAACAAAACAAAAAAAAAAAAAAAACACACACAAAAAAAACCCAACCAAACCAAACCAACAAACAAAAAACCTAACGAACCAAGAAAAAAATAAATCTCTTGGGTTAAATAACAAATATCACCATAAATGAGAAGACAAGCACTTGGCCCTTAAGGTGGTATTATTTTTTTCTGAGTATTATGCTTTTTTCTCTGACCATAGACAGTTGAGCAATCATCAGTTCCGGTAAAACCAGCTTACTTGCATTAAAGCCAAGGGAGCTACACTGACATCTTTCAGGTACAGATAGGGTCAGTGTACCTCCAGAAGAAGGGACACTTAGGTCATCATACTTCTTTTATGGTTTTTTATCCTGTTTTTTAGTGGTTTTAAACAACATTTTTTTATTCATCTTTTTCAACAAAATAAAAATCTTTTCCAGTAATTCTTTAGTCAAAGCAATATAAAATACCTGTTTCATGTTTAGTCATATAAACTACTCTAAAACCTTAAAAATATTGCTTAACATTTAAAGGGATAATAATCAAAAACAAGAAGTAATTTGTATGTCTGAAAATGTGAACATTATTATTATTGTTATTGTTATTACATTTTTTTTTAATTTACCCACCTTTGTATGTGTGTCTGTATTTGCATGCACATATCTATGCATGACTGCAGTCTGGTGCCATTCACAAAATCTGGCACTATTTACAAACTGTCATTCCAAAATGTCCTTTTTCATTAAGTTAGTAGCAAATCTGCTTTCAGCTAAAGCTTTCCACCCCCTACAAATTTGCTGTCTCCCCTCCTATCCTCTTTTACCCACATCCCCCTCTTCCTCTAATTTTCACTCTGTAACACTGACCCTCCTGGATTCTGCATTGATTGTGCTCTCTCTTGCACTCTCTGCCCCACCTCCAACACTACTTTCTGTGAAAGAAACAGTAGCATTTTGTCAATAAGACCAGCACTGGAATTTGTGAAATCTACTTAGACCCAGCACAAGCAGAAAGGCTTTCTGCAGACTTCACACTTCAACTAAATTCACTAAAAGCCAAAGAGACACATGAACACGGACAGACCACCAACAGGACTATGCCAAAGAGTATGTGCAGTTTGTGGTAGGGGTGAAGTCACCACCAGGATAAGGTTTTGGTCTAGAGTCGTGTGATCACATCAGGTCTCCATCTTCACTTGACTTGAGGTACCAGACAACCTATTGTTTATTCATTTGCACTTGGCTCCTGTAAGTCTATATCAGCCCCTGTTAGCAAAAGCTCAACCCTCACTGTTGTCTGCCTTGTGATAATCTGCATATCATGCAAAGTGCCAAACCCATCTGCCTACAAAGACAAGTGATTCTGCTTCGTGCCTCAGCAGAGTAAAACCCATGTGTGTGGGACATCATTCTGTTCACGTTAAAGGTTTTCACACCATCACAGCTTAATCTTTCCGACAGGTAAGCTGTATTCGCGCAAAGCACATTTACACCATGAAATGACATGCACCTCCAGAGCTGTCAATATAAAAAACAAACAAACAAAAAACCACAACCAAAAACAGATTAAAAAGGAAAATGCTTAAATACGTCCCAGTCCTCAGGCTCTTTTAAAAATACTGCCACAGACACCAATACTCAGGTACTGATCCATGAAAATGTTGCTGATCGTACTCTCATGTACAAGTCATTTCACAGCTACCATCTACCTGTTTTGACTATGGTCAAGCTACAGACTATGGTGTATTCATATCTAACAAAGTATAAAGTCGCTTTAAGATGTACTGTGTTCATATTTTCTCATTGTTCAGACCTATGCTTTGCCTCTGGTCACTCTGGCTTTCATGCTCCTTGTCTCTGTTCACCCTATACTACTATTAAACATTTATGACATGCTATCTAGTCCACTCATGCAGCCACACGGGGATCCGTGTCACCCTGATAACTTGTTCTGCCAACACTTTGCTTTCCAGGGTAGTCAGGCTGGACTGAAATGGTCAGCATGCCAGCAGTGCCAGCAGTGACACCATGCTCAAAATCCCTGACTAGTAGAGAGTGCAAGGCAAGTTACCTGGAAGCTCAACAGTCCCATCCCACTGCATCAGCTGTAGGCATCTACTAGTTAAGTGAGGGAAAGATCCCCTACATACACTTTCAACAATAATCCCATCCAGCTTCCTATTCCATACATGAAAATTATCAAAATTCAGTTCAGCTTAGCACAGATTGGATGTGAGACCTGTTTTAGCCATTTCCTACCAGGTCTCTTCATGTGGCCCCAGCCTGTCATCAGAAATTATCATAACCCATCGAGTAGTGCCCACTAAAACATCCTTTATGATGGGGAAGCCACTATTCTGCTCTCTACATCTCACTGGCAGCTTGATCTTGGCAATGCTCACTGTTGAATCAGAAGAAAGCAAAGAAAGCAACACAGTGAACAGGGACTGCTCTGAGAAGAACATTGTCATCTGCAAGTACCCTTGATCAAAAGCAGCCTCTTTGCTTCACCTACCTGATTAACACAATATCTGCAGACAGAACCATGGATCTGTGCATCACCTCTGCATTAGCTACAAGGAACACATTTCCTGCAGACAAGCACTATCAATAATATCAAGAGCCACTATGATGAGCTGACCTGACCAGAAGAAATCCAGGTTCACACCAGCCTACACAGAATTTTAATCTGAATCTACTGACTGCGCTATTTGCTTTAAAGCTAAGTGGTCCAATCTTTTCAGTGCTGAGCCAGACACCAGTTGGAGGTATCTTTATGAGCTACCTAAAACGGAATTCAGGATCCAGAGAGGAAGGACCAAAGCAAAAAGCAGGATGAGAACCTTGGATTTCAGGAGATCAGACTTCAGCCAGTTCAGGCACCTACTCAGCAGAGCTAAGTGCTCAACTGCAACGGAAGTATCATATGGGCCACATCTGTCTCATGGGCCACAAACTGGAACTTCTTAATATAAAGCTTTATGAAAAGTATGTAAATACATTTGATATTTACAGTTAAACACATTAATTTCAATACATTATATGTCTATCAAAGGTATTTCTCCTACAGGTACTGATGGCAGGGTCAGCACTGCAGTGGAAGTGGGTGCTATCACTCACTGTGGGTCAGTGCTTGAGGTGAGCAGACTGTGCAGCAGAGAGAAGGGAGGAGGGCAGCTGTGTGCCTGCTGCTCCAAGTGCACCATGTGTGTTATTGCCCTCACCAAACTGTCCTTCCATCTCCAGCGTGGCTCAGCACATGGCCACACTGAGGAAAGCAGAAGCAGGAGCTTTCAGGTGAGGTTTAGATTGGATAATAGGAAAAATTTCTTCAGGGAAAGGTTTGCCAGGCATTGGAACAGGCTGCCCAGGGAAGTGGTGGAGTTACCATCCCTGGAGGTGTTTAAAAGATGTGTAGGTGAGGTTCTGCGTGACATGGTTTAGAGGTGGACTTGACAGTGTCAGGTTAACAGTTGGACTCAATGATCTTAAAGGTGTTTTCCAGCCAAAATGATTCTATGATTCTATGCCTTCTCCGCTCTGGACCAGGCTTCCTTCACCTCAAGGAAATACTTAGCTTTACTATCCTTTCGCACCCTTGCAGTAAAACAAAAGTACCTGAAGAGCTATGTATGCTCCAGAATATTAAAGAGGGTGACAAAACAATCTTCATTTTTTGTGTCTGTTTTACAGCATACACTTTCCTCCTTCCCTCTTGTCCCACAGTGAGAGGCTGCCTAGCCATGCTCTTGCTCAGATGGAGGCCAGGATCCTAGACCAGGGCACATGCAAAGAGCAAATTCAGGATTCCAATCCCTAGCATTCTGTGATTCTGCATGAATACCTGGCAGTTCCTGCAGGGCGCAGCAGCCAAGCACTGCACAGCCATCCCACTCCCCCCAGAACCCAGAGCATTTCCAGTGAGGTAAGAACACCCACACAGCGTTGTACAAATAGCCCTGCAAGAGCAAACTGTGTCAATGCACACGCACCAGATTATCTGATCATCCATCACCTGAATGAGCCTATGAACAGTTGTGCGCCTAAGAGTAATTTGCAGGATTAAAAGGTGTGTGGTCATCTGTGGGTCCGTGACGACCAGTAACAAAAATTCCAGTAAGCATCTTATTGAGTAAACAAATTAATTTGACAAGCAGAATTTTTCTATGCGACTTGGAATGGCAGCAGCCTTCTTTAAATAGCAATCTTTATTCTGGAGCCTCATTCTTACTGTAGAAGCAGCAAAAGAAAGTAATTATGTTGAACAGGAGCCACATACCAGTTGAAGCCACTCTTAATGTATAAGACACAAAAGGGAGGTAATTATATTTTAAGGGAAGCCAAGCTTTGTAAGCCAAGGTTTGCAGGTATTTATTTTAATTTGTTGGGAAGAAGTAACAATTCACTCATGGCACTGCTGAACTCCTATGTATAAATGCCAAGCAGTGTCCCCAAAACCAAAAGAAATTATCCAAAATACCAAAAGCTGTGCTGATGGCAGGTTAAAGCAAAGAATTTCCACAGCAGGTGTTCAGGACACAGTTTTTCCAGGAACTAGCGCTCAGTCCCACTGAGTGCAGAGGAAGGCAGGTTTTCTAAAGGGCTCTCTACCTCTCATTTTGGCAAATTTTCCAAAGCATGTGGTTGCTATGGTGGTGCAGTGCAATGGTGCAGGACAATTTTGAATTTTGGGGTTGAAATGTCAACCCGCATGGAAAGGGGCAGTCTTGACTTTGACAAAGGCATGGATTTTACCCCTTGATCAAAAAAAAATCTCACTCTAAAGCCCTTCAACCTGCTCCAGGGAACAGAAATTGTACCATCTTGTGATTTCCATGACTGTAGAAATAAATCCCTTGATTTCTGAAATACCATTTAAACACATCATTTCTTCTGCTTACAGGGAAAGAGAATCTTTCATGGCTAATTCCTTTTCCTCCCATTTCCTTGCCTTATATAAAGCATTTATGGATTCCAAATGAGTTTAAGAAAGAAAAACTACATTATTATAGCAATTTTGTTCCATAATGAATTATTCTGAAAAGCCTATTTAAGCAACACACAGTTCTACTGGATGGAAAAAAGGCAATACTCCACTAGCTAAACAGCAGTAGAAGGCAACTTTCCAATGAATCAATGACCTTGATGCGACTTTTACTTCATTAATATATTACAATTGATTATATCCCTATACTTTAGCTCTGTGCTGTTAGCTCTACTTTCTGTAGTTGCCTGTAAGTGTTTCTTGATTTCTCCACTCTTCCAGTCACTCCTCTCCAGCAAGTTATGTTCCGTTTCTCACTTTGCTAGATTTCCATTTTGGACAGACTTGTATTTGTTCCCAGTTGAACATATGATGGACCCAATTCAAACCTAAAGGGTGGAGCTGCACCACATGAGCCAGGAAGGCACGCTGTAATGTGTGTTATGAATGAGGGAACAGCTAGATTTATGCCTGTCACAAACACTAATATATCTGACAAAGAAACGGGCCAAAGAGCCACTCACGGAAAATGTTTCACTCTTTTATTTTCTCACTGGAGTTGCAGGAAGAAATAAATTCAAGGAAAAATTAACCCCATCTACTCTAAAACCATCCACAAAGCTCTGAAATTATCTTAGAGAGACAGAAGCCATTGCTTGAACCTGACATTTGGACGTAAGATCTAAAAAAATTTCACTTTTAACATCCTTATATAAAACTCATCAGGAATTATAGGAAGCTTTTTATAAGAGGTAATTTGTTGAAGCCAAGGATTTTCATCAGAAAAGTTTAATTTTGGTGATCTCCTTCATTCAAATATTTAGGAGAAAAAGCTTCAACATTGTCTAAACAGAGACACACACATTTTCTCGTTTTGCTAGATGGCCTACTTGCCCAAAGACAAAGATCAGGAAAGTTTGATCTCATTTTCTTTGAGTTACATGTATCTAAGATGTTAGAGCCTTAAGACTAAGTATTTGGAAGATTTCAATGGATAAAATTTTCAAACGAAGCTTGTTTTGAAATTGGAGATTGCTGAAGGGGTTTGGCTAACTGGAAGGTGATTTCCAGAAGTAACTCACTTTGCTCTTCTGTTTGCTGCTGCTTCTCATCTGCCTGTGACACATTTGTACAGCTGTCTCTGTAGGGTATAGACTTTCTTACTGTTCTTTGTCATGTTCTGTGCCCAGCACAAGAGGGACCCAGTCTCAGCTGACTTTTCAGCCCTCTTTCTATGCTGTACACAAGATCTCTCAATGCCAGTGAGACAGATGCAGGCACAGACTGATACACTCAGAGTTTAGTCTCTGCATTCATATGTCTGCAGGAGATTGCTGGAACCAAAAGTGTTAAGAATTCATTTAAAGTTTGGCATATACCTATATAGCAAAAAAAACCACACTTTGAGGCAGTGTACGTGTCAAACTGAGATCTATATCATATGTAAATATATATTCTCTATCAATTGTTATTTAGCAGAAAGTTATTTGTGATATACCGTGAACAGAGACCCCATTTTGTTTAATTAGTGTTTGAAAACCACGCATTTCTCCACATTTCTTAGTTGTGCTTTCTGCATCTGCCCCAGATGGGATGTGATGGGATCTACCTTCAGGGCAAGGGATGAGGGCTTGGCTTTGATCAGTGCTCCACACTCCAAAAAGTTTGCAGTAAACACAGGTAGAAAAAAAGACAGAGAGAGGGTGACATGGAAAATGAGATGAAGGGATAAAGAAGTGGGAAAAAAAGCAGGAAAGGAGAAAAGGAAAAGGGGAAAAGGAAAAGGAAAGGAGAAAGGAAAGGAGAAAGGGAAAGAAAAAGGAAAGGAAAAAGGAAAGGAGAACTTTCTGTTTCACTGCTGGGAACAGTTAAAGAGTGTAAACATTTGCTGATGGCACATCTTTTATCATGGCAAGTCCCACAGCTTCAGACATTTTCACAGCTCAAGGGTACTGACTAACGCCAAGAAGGCTGGATTGCTCTTGCAAGTGAGACAATGAGCATGTAACCGAATTGGCACACATGAGGCTGTTTAAACTTTCACCCACAAAGGTCTGTATTAAACCCTGAAAGAAACTCCTGTAGACACAAGTCAGTTAAACAGGAACACTTGCCACATCCCAGTTTTTCATCTTTTGGGGTAGCACAGAAAAAAGATATTTTAAATACAAACCATGGGGTGAGAAAACCTCAAGGTCTGGGTTTCACATGAAAAGTTCCAACCTTTTCAATAACAGCTGTAAGAGCTGCAGAACAACTGAAAAATAAAAAAAGTACTTCCTTAAGAAAAAAAAACAAAACAAAACACACCTTTCTCCCTCTTCTACAGGCATTTCCTGCTCCCTGGAATCAGGACTATGTCAATCAGACTGACACTATGTCATGATCTGACAATACATTCAAATTATTGATCCAAACAGTTTAATTTTTCAAAGGTACAGCAGCAGTCTCAAGGGAGACTACAGTGTAAAGTCTCCAAGAAACATGTGGAAATGGAAGCAGAAAAAACATAATTAAAAGACACCAAACTTTATTAGTTATGGGCTGCACTGGCAGCTTACGAACAAACAGCTTGAGGCTGGTCCACACTGTAGCCATCATTGTGTATATTTTTCTTATAAGGCTTACTCTTTTCCCCACTTAAACTGAGAAACATTTTTTTTCCTCATGTTATGGCAGCAGGAGACAAATCACAGAACAGTGTTTCAGAGCCTAAAGTTTCCAGTGAGTTTTACTTCATCTTGAAATAACAAGCCTTGTCCTCAGATTAGCAAGTGGCACAGGGAAACACAACCAAACATTTAGGACTCAGCCTTATCCCTTCAGACCACTGTTTCTGCTCTTGGTATTCACATTTCTCAGCTCCATAAGGCATAAATTATTCATGGCAAAACTGCCTCTCACAATGTTTATGCAGTGCTTAGCACAATGGCACTCTTTTTTAGCTGGGGCCTCTGGGCACTCATGCAATACAAATAATCATGATGATAGCAACAATAATAAGAGCCAGCTCTGCTGTTCCCACCGGGCATCCACTGCCAGTGTCTGCCCCACAGAGCTCAGATCACTGTATTTCACTGCAGGCTCCTAAGTCACTGCCAGAGGCCATTCTTCAATAAACCTGCCTCATCCTTTAAAGCAAGAGAAAAACCTCCCAGTTTTGCCTTTCAGGTTTTTGTTTAACTATCACAGCTGTTTCCTAATATGAGAAAATCCCTCATTTTTATATTTAATTAGTTTGAGCAGATTCTATTATTCTGCCTCGTGTAAAACTAATTATTACGCTAGCTGCATGCCTGCACGACTAATGAGTTACATTAAAGATGGGGAATTCTGAAACCTACAGAGGGAGATACAGCACAAGTATGATGCCAAAACAGGAGACACCAGCATATTTCAAACAAAAGAAAATCACAGTCCTAACAAGTCATTTCTTCTCCCCCTGTGTCTCCTCCAGTTATTCTTTAGAAGCAGATATCTTGTTGCTGCACAAAGGCAAGGTTGAAGGAGGGCACCCTAGAAAAAGCAGATTGCCCAACATGTACAATGGAGCGGGCCACAGGTGATAATTTTCCTCAGCGCAGCACCCAGTTTGTCTGAGCAGTGAATATGTGCTTATCAGATAAGAGATTCATTCAGACATCACTGTCAGCTCCTTGCAACAGCCAGCAGCTAAGTCACCCTGTCAAAGCGCAGTCAGTCTGTCCTGGCAGTAGTGCACTGTGAGTAAGACGTCATCTCTGAAGGTAGAAATCAAGACTGTCACTGTAGTGCTCAAAACACACATGTTTTCTGCCGCTGGCACCAAAGTAAGGATGGGGATATACCTGCTCATTAACAGAAGTTCAGCTCTATGTTTTGACAACAACCTCCCTAAGAGGACACAAGGTAAATCAGTGTCAAACACTGTCTCAAATCCACTGAGGTTAATAATGTCAAAACCAAAGACCCTAGTTAAAGACTGTAGTTCAGACACTCACCTTGAAGTAAATCATCACATTCTGATAATTATAATTGCAGACTAGGATAAAAGGGAGCAGCAGATACTAGCCAGAGCATGGACCCAAGAGTCATCAGCTCCTAGCTGAGTGCCTGGACCTGCCACTGATACTGTGCAAACCTGGAAACTCACTTAGACTTTCTGACTTTCAAATATTACTTTTCTTTCAATTGTACTTCTTCAACTCCAAGGAGTGACAGAAGAATTAGCTAATTGCTACCTATAAAGATAGCTAAATAAAATAAACAACGTAGTGCAGATTACTTATATTGCACTAAACTCTTCAGTAAAGTTCTTCAAACAGTATAAAATTATTAAAAACACTTGGAGCACAGTCTTTCCTCTGCTGCAGTAGCACACACTCTGTGCCAAACCCAGGGAACTTCACTGACATCTTGCTAGACTCTCAAATGCTACACCTGATCTGCATTACAGGAAAGGGATTAGAGCCATTAACAACTTGAGTAGGTCTTGCCTCAATGTGAGCAACCTTTCCAAACACTGCGTGTTGGAGGATGTGATCTTTGGATGCCACTCCAATTACAAAAGACAACAGTGGTGTAAGCACTGTTGTTTGCCAGCTCTAGTTGGAGCTGTTTTCTTATGTGGCAAAGACTCAGCCAAGCCGGGATGAACTCATAGATCAGATGCACTGTAAATTGATAAAAATTTGGGAAGGGAGATTTATTTAAAGGAACTAAATACAGCTGGGTGAAAACTTTATCAGATAAAAAAGGAGCATAACTCAAAAAAATGAAGAGTACACTGCAGAAAGAGCAGGCAAACAGCTTATTCTATTTAATTTTATCTTAATCAGGAGAATAAATAGCTAAAAGTACAAGAGATACTGGGAGAAGGAGAGGAAGAATGAGAGTTACTGAAAAAGTGGCAAAAGAAATAAAGCCTATCAGGCAATCCAGCTCAATAAAAATAAATTCCTCCTCTCTTGGCAGTTAAAGCAATGTGTTTCCTGAATCTTGACAATACTCCATTCTTTTACTTTCTGGCTGGCTGGAACCCTAACAACCATCAATCAAGTTTGGGAGGCTGTGAAGTAGGCCAGATGGAGTATGTCGGAAGCGTTTTCTGCTCTCCAGTGCAAGTTGGCCATTAGAGCAGCCACTCAACAGAAGTGCCTGAGTCTTCACATCTGTCAAGATAGTTTAGGGAGACCTTGAACATCCCAGGCCTTGCAGACACTGATTAGAATATGCAATTGTATGCGCTAGAGGAGAGGTGGCTGTCTCTGCTGGGATTTTGTGATGAAAATTATCCTTTCATCCTTTCTAGCCTTTGTGACAGGCTTTCTCATGACCTCATTTGTGTACTAAATACACAAACCATGGTGACAATCTCTCTGCCCATACGCACAATATTCAAGAACGAATGACGGTTTTCATCCTGTGTTGACTAAACTTTAGCACAGCAGCCCAGGACCAACATATTATCTTCCAATGTGAAAACACCTCAGCAAAGCTATGAAGTAAAGAGTTCATCAGAATTTCAGACAAAATTCAAATTCCTGACTCATCATCTGCTCTCCCCCTTAAATCCAACATACAGCAGAGTTTCTCTGCAAGCAGTGAGCTCCAAAATGTCCAAGTGTCACAGATTACAATCCCTACTTAAAAGTCAGCTGTTCAGAAGAAAAAGTACTGAGACAGAGGAATTGCTGATAAGGAAAAAAAATACTTTTTTTTTCTTTTTAAGAGAGTGCTTCAAAAAATTTTAAGGCTTTTCTGAGAGTGCTGACTAATGATAAAACAAATCCGTAAGAACACCTAAGTCACCAGTTTATGAGGCAGGCATTGATTCCCAAGGTTAATGAGTATCTCTTAGTTTAATTTAGCATAAGTTTTGCCACAGCTCATAGAAGTTCCTGGAAAACCAAAATACACTTTTATCAGCAAATATGTAAAATGGTAACCCTTGGGATTTTTCTGCAGGTATAGTTTTCCTTTCTGTTAAGCATAAACTCCTATGAAACAGCAGTCATCTTTGAAATAGTTAGGTGAGAGGAGAGAGACACAAGATTCACCCTACCAGCAAAGTTGCTGCACATTCATGAGCTGGAAAGGAAGAAGAGCAATGGGAGAGCAGGAATGACAGATAACATCAATTTATTTGACTTTGTCTCAAACAACAGAGAAAATGGAAGGAACTTCAGACGTCAAGCCACACTTAAGAAATGTATCGGGTGAAATCTGATACACAACACTTCATTGGGCAAGCCTAGATGAAATAATCTGCTTTACCCACACACCCTCTTGGGCACTTAACTAACTGCATTAATTAACTTTTTTTAAAAATTTAAGTTAGGGAGAATTGTGAAGGTCTCAGATGAATATATCTGCTCCACATGCAAGTAGTGATTAATAGAAAAAAAATATTTGGGTTATTTTGTGAGTGTAATGAACAGAAAAGGAAGTATTATAATTATATTTTCTTTTTCAAGAAAAATTTGTAGAGGACATGTTTGGAATACTGTGTACAGTCCAGTCTCTTCATCTCAAAACTCATTTTGCAGTAATAGAAGGAATTTAGGTAAGTCAAATAGAGAATATTCTTATTATAGATAAATTGTTATACAACAAAACACTTAAGTCAGAGGATTTAGCTTTGAAAAATGGCAAGTGACAAGAAGATACGGAAGATCTCTAAACTACAATTGATTAGGGAACCTAAAGAGGGGCTTTTACTCATCCAATTTTCAATATGAAGTCAAAAGGAAAAGTGATGTAATGGAGAAGTTACAAACACAACCTAATAGAAGGAAATTTTCAGGACACATGAAAGGGGCTTAGTCAGGAAGATCATGAAAACAACCTTTTATCTGAATATACTGGTATTTTTCAGTGCAATATTCTCAGTCAGTTCACATCTGCTTCTGGTACTCCCAGCCTATTGCTGTCAGGGATGTATTCAGTGATGAACCTCTTGAAGTGCACACCAGTCAGAGAGGTAACCATTTAGCAGTAGAACAGATTCCTGTAATCAATAAGCTCCTCACTTGCTATTCTGCTGCCAGAGCTCCCAAATGCCAGAGAGCCACTACCCTGCTACTGCAGGCAATCACAATAGGAACATACAGCACTTGATCAGTGTTCATAGGTCTGGCTGCATATCAATGCAGACCTTATGAAACACCCAGAAAAAAAAAAAAATTGCTGCTTCCAAATAATGTATCATATGCTTTTTTTCTTGAAGTCTTGAGGCATTGATGTGAAGCTACGGGTGAAAAAGGAGGCTAACGTGTAACTACAGTCCATTCCAAGTGCTCAGATAATAATCTAGATATTACTTCTCATCTCCAAAGAATTAAATTGGGTCCTATTCTAACTACAGATTGAATACGGTTTAATTTTTGCTCTATCGAGATGTAGACTTACCTCCAACCTGTCATTTCCTTCAACTCAGGAAGAAAACAAATACTCTCCTTCCAGCCAACATGCAAGCACTCAGATTTTTAACTCAGAAATAAAGTTCAGTAGGGCACAACATTTCACACAGTGCTAATCTGCTTGACCTGATTTCTTACTCTACTTCCTCTGACTGCTGCCAACATACTGTCCAGTGTAGCTCCCATGTAGTTGTACCCACAGATCTGCAATATGGATTTATTTTCTTTAGCTTAGGGCCCAGGCAGGCTGCAAGTGTGTGAC
The DNA here is from genome assembly GCA_013399365.1 of Pampusana beccarii. Taxonomy (NCBI): domain Eukaryota; kingdom Metazoa; phylum Chordata; class Aves; order Columbiformes; family Columbidae; genus Pampusana; species Pampusana beccarii. The sequence continues at coordinate 159,578 of VWYH01008155.1, read as the reverse complement.
TTGAATGCATGCTGCTCCTACCAATGCCAACAGCAGATGAACGAGCAGGTGGCATTCAGGAAGATACTGTGAGATTTCTAACGCAAATCAGGAAAGCAGAATTTCTGCCCACAGTTATTACGATCACAAACCTACATTTGTACCTGTTTCTCCTTTTGTATTCCTTCAAATCAAACGAAGTCAAGATTTCTAATTAAGTCAAACCACGTTTGCTGCAGTCAGTCCCAATCTGACTTTCAGTTTCAGCTATAACTCACTCCTATCTACAATCTGTTAAAGTTAACTTGAATCCAACAGTTTCACAAGCTCTGCCTTTCAAACTATAACTTGAAAATGACCTTGTACCACCCAAGAGCATTGTTCTCACAAAACTATGCTGCATCAATGCTCCACTTTGTCTTCCTCTCCCCTCTTCTGACAGCCATTGATAGAATATACTGACTCAGCAGGATCAGAACAAGGCAGAGGGCTACTAGTGGCAACACAATAGGAAGCCTCATTCAATAAAGTCCCAAATGCCCATGGAAACTTACTCAAAAAAACCCACCAAAAAAAAAAATTTACAAAACCCAAAAACAAACCAACAAACAAACAAAACCCCACACAAAACACAAAATCCCAAACACGCACACCAAAGTTCTTCCCCTCAAAATAAGAAACAATAAAATCACACAGTTCAAGGCCCTTCCTGCACTCTCACCCAGTCACTTCCATCCCCAGATGAAGATGTTTATTGTTGCCAACTCAACCAAGTCAGCTGGTCTCCGAAAATCTAGTTGTATCCTTTCTGCTTCACAGCTTGCCATTATCTATGCAGGTTCTAGGCTCAGCACTTATCTGGTAACTCCGTGGAGGGTGTATGATGAAGACCAGTTACAGCTGTACCGACTGCAGAGAGATGGATGCATTTACACACAGAGAAAGTGTCTGCAGCCTCATCAGGCATGTCTCTGGTTGCACAAGCAGAGCAGGCCACCTGCAGGTACTCCTCAGATCAATGGTGCACCACCATGTACAATGTGAAAATTGCTCGTCCCAGTTGCACCTGTCACTCCTAATCACATTTATTTTTGTAATTATCCAAGTATTCAGAGCCTGGATTGTGCTAAACATAGGTGGTTTTAAGCAAACAAGTGCCAGGGTAGCATAGCTTGTATAATCCACTTAAAACACATTACTGCTGTATCTCAAACAAGATCTCACAATTTTAGCTCCCACTGTAAATCATCCTACACACATAACACCTGCTACTCCAACAAAAGAATACATTAAAAGGCTTTAACAATGAGAAAGAAAATAACTTTGTCTAAGAGACACCTGGAAACACAAATGCGTGGCACATGCCATTCTGTGTCCTAGAAATTACACTGTCACTCGCATTTAAATAAGATATGTACATTCTGTACTCTCCTTCCTGCTATCTTTGAATAAAGAGTATACAACCCCAAGGGTGCAGAGCATCCACATATTTCACCATGCAGTGAGCAGAACATCACTTCAATACTACCCATCCAGAAGGAAAGCAGTCCTTTATTCCACTAGCCATTATCTGATACCAAACAAAACCTGTATAAAACGTGTCTTTATCAAGAGGTATTTTTGCATGCTGTTATTGGTCTGTTCCCATCACCAGGTGAGTTATGGGAAGCATCTGTGCTCTGGAAGTCTAGTCGCATGAGCAAACTGGTAGCAGTACAGGTGGTCTAAGGTTAAAATTGGAGTTCTAATCTTCAGTTTACCTCTTATGTGTGAGACTGACCTGACTATACAACCTGGGAATATTGTCAGCCTGAAGGCTGAGAGAGAGGAGCAGTGCAGAACTGAGGAAAGGCCATGAAAGTACAATCTCCTGTATTACTGAGTTCTCACTGAAGCACGCAGGACATCACAAATCAAGTGAATGAACTAATGTGCCGCTTTCAGCAAATGAAATTTACCTTGAGGTTTGGTTTTGGTAAGCTTCCCACAGGGCTTTGAGATTGTGACAGTCTTCTGGCAGTCAGCATTATGAAGGGCTCTCTTCAGGTTCCCGGTTCGAGTCTTCAAGGCAGTATTCAAATCACATTCGCCCCAGGCCTGGAACTGGTATTTGCACTCTGCTGCAAGGAGTAAATAAATGGCATTTTTTAAAACAGAATGACTGAGTGTGAAAACAAAGATGTTATGAGTCTAATAGGATAACACAGTCAGTGCTTGTAGACAAAAGGATCATGCAACTGAAGAAAGGAATTCTAAGAAAAATTTAAAGATGATTTGCACTGATAACTGAAGTCTCCACCCCTGCTCTGAATATTTTAAAATTTAACCGTCTTGCCTTTGCATGGATATTGCATTATTGTCATATAAAGGACAAAATATTCAAGTATGAAGATACACAATTTAAAAAAAAAAAAGGAGAAAAGAAACAACAGCAGTGGGAAACGTCATTCACATTCTATATGACTGTTTCTCCATTTGTGTGATGTCAAAGGTTACCAAATAAGGCTTGAATGGTTTCAAGAACGTATGTGCAAGTACGAACTTGTCAAGTCTGAAAGTGAAGCACTGATTGCCTTTGTAAGGTCACAATGATGTCAAAGCCAGACAGCCTGTTTACCAGAAAAAAGCCAAACCCACAAGAGTAATCAGAGCTGAGTCCTGGACAGACATCTTGTCCAGGACAGAGCTGACATATCTTTTTGAACTGTTATTACATATGTGAACCTTCTGAATGGAATAATATAGGTGAAATACACTGGTCTTCATTCACTTGTTTCACTGCACACACCTGCAGCCATCCATGCTCCATGCTGCAAATCACACATTGCAAGGTCACGTAAAGGCTGTGGTAAGCATCACAGAGATTCACAGCTGTGAGTGAACACGCAGCACTCAACATTGTTGCCTTAAACAGGGTTGTCACCGCAGGAGAGCGGATTTCAGAAAGCTGCTGGAAGACTGAATTTACAGTGAGGCGGCTATATGGACTTTCTGCAAAGGAGCTGCTTCTCTCTGAAGAAGATGCCTTCTGATGCCTTATGTGTTCTAGCACTGATGAACTTGAAATACATGTACCCCTTACCTCCAAATTGCTTTTTCCAGTTGCAGGGAATCTTACACTTCTGAGTCTTGGTGGTTTGTTTGCACTCAGCTCCAGTGCGAGTGCCCTCACGTGTCCCCAGGCCACAGTCACCACTGGTGGGCACACAGACGCTCCACTGCCATTCCCCACAGTCAGACTTCTTTGCCTTTTTCTCTGGATGAAGACAAGGAACCAAACCCAAGCAAGAGAAGTGGTCAGTACCTAGTGCCTATGGAGAAGTTCCCTAAATTTCGCTAAACAGTCACAGCACCTGAAAGGGTGAACAAGACAGACATTTGTAAAACAGTTGCTTCAAAAGCAAAAGGTCTGGAATCCACAGTTCCGCAGAGACAGGTCAGCCCCTTTAACTGCAAAGCAGGTGGATTATTTAAATTCAGTCCCACTAAAGCGTCTACTAGTCCACTTAGATATTCTCAAGTGGATTCTCATCTTCAGAGTGGTGACTCATCTAGAAACACTGAGGAATCACTGACCAACACACACAGGCGGGTGTACTCAGCAAGGACACTCTTCTGTCTCTAGTAGCTGATGGCATGCAAGTATTTTCAGTTCAAACTGAAGCAATACACACTATACAGATTAGAAATGGATGTGTTGATGTTGCATATCAGGGGATTTGAGCACCTCCAGAAAACAGCTGTCGATACAAACTTTGCATTTGGTATACCATGTCACATTTCATGTCAGAATACGACCAAAAGTTCAAAGGTGAAGAAAAAACTATATGGAGAATTGTACTTGAAATGTTGTTAATACAGGTGGGTTTGTTGCTTGGGGACAAAAATAAGAATCATTACTTCATTTGAATCCTTAAACCCAAGTCTGATGAGAAAAGACAGCACTGTTATCAAACACACAGTTTTACAAAAATAATTAGTTAGGCCACCAAAACATCACAAGTAACTTTAAATAACCTTACATAAAATTATTTCCTTTTAGTTCTTGTATATTCAAGTCAATATTTTCTAATACTTCCATACAGCCGCAATGGGTAGAAACACTTTTTTTTTTTTTAAATGAGAACACTAATCCTGATCGACTCATAGGTCTTATTAACTGGTGTGTAAGTAGCCTGTAGATAATAAGACCTTAAGCAAAACACAAAAAGATATGTTCTTTAAAAAAAAATGTCGAAACTGAGTTTGATAGATATGAATTTTCCACCCCAGGCCTGTCTCTCCTATAATGAGGTCTGAGTTCACCACTGACAGAAAGCAATTACTGTTGGATATCCAGCTGTCTATAGGCAGCAATGAGTTGGTTCAATTCTTTGTTGGAGGATTTCCACATCACACAGTGTTGGCGTAGCATTGTCATATACAACCCTGAATGAGTGACATGATAACTGCTCTTTCATCATGCCTGTTTGGTTCTCCCTAAGTCAAGCATGAACCTACCCCTAGAGCAAATTTTAAGCTGCCTTGCAATGCCCACTCTGTGATAAGCTAAAGACTCCTTTCTCCAGGGCTGTCAAGCTGCCAGCTTTCATGGAAACTACTTTCTGTTTTCATATTTAACACAGAACATCATGTCACAGCCACAAATCCCTATGCTGTATGTCAAAAGGTTAACGAATGACCTGAATCTCATAACAAAACCAGAAGCATTTGACATTCTCCCACACATGCAGTCTCTCTTGGGGATTAATTCCTCTGAATTATGCTGGACCTTACCTGGTTTCTCTTTTTTGCCAGCCTCAGCGGTACTCACAGCTGCCAGAATGAAAACAAGTGCCAGGAGGGCAGCTGTGAACATTCGACGTTGCTGTTGTTGCTGTTGCATTCTGAGGATTCATAAGAGAGGAAAAAAAGGTTGGTTAGACTGTAAAAGTTGGGACCTCATCTAAAGTGTTGCTATAGCATTTTTGGGAAGCTTGGTTACTATTGCTCACTTTCTAGAAACCTGTCAGAGAATCAAGGCTCCTGATGGGCCCGGAACTTCTCTCTTCTTTCCTGACCCCTATCTGGGATTTATTGTGTAAAACTAAATGTAACATATACTTTGTGTTTCAGCTTACCCATTCATGTAAGTAGGGAATGCTACGCTGGCAATCTTGCAAGGGTTCAAGTTCTTATTAGGGTTACTTAACATCTGGAAAGATCTTCTTTCACGAAAACTTATATAGGTAATACGTGATGTTTTATCTCAATTGGCATTGCTGCGTTGCTACCTACCTTTTCCTTCCTTCTCCACTTAGTGCCTTTTCCTAATATAAATTAAGCTAATTGCCAAATGGGAACAGAGATAGCACTTGCACACACAGCTACAGGCTATCCATAGAATGTTAATGAACCCAAAATCTGGATTTGGGAAGCAAATATTCAAATATAAAAGTGTATTTAAAACATTTGCTTGGTGGTGAAGCAGCAGGTATTAGCCAATCAGATGGCTGACTTCAATGGCTTAGACACATATTTCTCTTTCACTTTCCTGTAATTTGCATTCTCACCTTGGCACAGTTTGTCAGAAAGCAGGGCCATAACAAACACATACATGGTAGACTAGAGATTGCTTGTATAGAAGGTTTCTCCAGGTTGTTTGGGGTTCTTGTTTGGTTGGTTGGGGCTTTTTGTTTGTTTGGTTGGGGTTTTTTGTTGTTTTGTTTTTTTTTAATTTTGTTTTGTTTTGATTTTGGGGGGTTTGTTTTTTTGTTGTTTGTTTATTTGTTTTCCGAACTAAGCCCCATGACATTCATGCTACACCAGCCCTCTGAAGAGGTGTCAACAGTGTCAGCCACTAAGATGGCCTTAAAACCTCAACTAGACTGATGCTGCAGAGAGTTTAGAGGCAACCTGATACCATTTTGCTGAGCACAGCAACCTTTGGGGATAAATAATGAGCAAAGAACAAAATGTATTTGAAATTTAATTCGGCACTCCTCAGTATTCCCTGGTGGCAACCTCTTGCTCAAAAGCAACATAATTGTAATTGACATGGAAAACAGTAATGGAATCCCAAGCACAGAGACTTTTAAGTATCTAGTTTCAATATCATGCTAGAAAACACATGATAAAACTTAATAATTTTGTTGAAATAAAGTTCATGTGAGGAGTGCAAGAGAGCTGGCATTCAAATATCTGAAAGAGCTGTCATTACTACTAGTTTGGCTTGGACGTACCATTTCCCACCATGGAGAATGTACTACCAGTGTTTCCAGTGAACTCAAACAGAGCCTGGAGCTAGAGCATACATGAGTCCTACATGAGCTTGGGGTTGTTTTTTCCTTTCTTTACTACATATTTCGACTTAGAGCCTCTCATGTTTTACAGACAATTAAATAAATAAGGAAAAATAAAATAAGCAATAACAAAAAATAAAAATGCAACCTGCCTTTTTATTCATCTTACTTCGAACTGTTTCTTTATAATCAACCACAGTTGCAATATTGTTCAGACACCAAACTTCCCCCCTCAGCCCCTTTCCCTTGGAGAAACTCCACCACCAGTAGCACTGCACCTCACCTCACATCCCATTTTCACTACAATTTATCTTCTCACTTCTGCTCTTTCAAATGAATCACCAGAATCCCTTGTTGAAGGAGGGAGTTAAGTGATTGTGTGGAAAAACATACAGAAAGAGAGAGGAATGCTTCTATAATGTTAAGACACCATCCCACCATGCTGCCTGGGGGTGGCAGAACCTGAAGCAAGGCAGCACCAGTGGGTTTGCTGCACAGGATGCCACCACATGCAAGAGATGCCCACAGTGGGCTTGGGGGTCCCTCCTACACACCCACTGCCCACCCCAGGGACCTGGAATGTGGTCTCACATACCCCACAGACCGCTGGGAGCTGTGGATAACTGCCCGTAGGGAAGCTGCCTTATATTAAGTTGACAGAGGCTCAAATTCAAATCTGATTGACATTCTTTTCATCAAAATAGGCAGGGAATATGGTTGGGTTTTGGAATCTGAAATGTTCCAGAAGCCCTATAAACAAAAGCCCACAGAGCCTTAATATAGTATGTTTTTCTAAGACCCCAAGTCTCCCTACAGCCAAAACACTTGCCAAGTTGTCTAAGGCAAACACTAGACCTGCAGATATATATATATATATCCCTCTAGCACAGAGAGCCAGGCTGCTTCCTGCAGTGCCTTCACTATTAATTACCAACAAATGAAAAGCCACATTGTACAGATGGAGGCCTTGCCTGACACCACGCCAACGCCTCAAACTTGATGTAAACAGTATGACCACAAAAAATTGAATAATTTTTTTGCACGCAGTAGATCAGCAAGGGCAGGTGCTCCTATGAAATTACAAATGGCCCACAAAAAGTATCCATTAAATATTAGATATTGTTTCAGAAGGTCAAAAAATCCCACCTGTCAGTAATCATTGAGTTCAGTCTTCAGTGTTCCTTGCAAATATTTCATCTGGCCATTAAAAAGACAGTTGAAGAGAAAAACTTGCCAGACTGGACTTGTTTTTGAAAACAATATATTCCACTGAAAATAACTTCGTCTTTTTTGGTTTATTTTTTCAAAAGTCAAAGGTGACAATTTCTCGTTACACTCTTTGATAACATTTCCAGTTCAGCCTTGGAATTAAAAAACTGCCAAAACCACTAATAGCAATGAAAAAACAAGTGTTTCACAATATGCAGAACAGACTTCTCCTTGACATTTTGATGTTTATAATAAGCCTTCTATCTACACCAATGGTAACAAGTAAATAATGTGCCGTGAAGGGAAAGTATTTCTAAAATCCTGTATGACAGCCGCTAAGCAGAGTAAGACAACAGCATTTAGACAAATGGCAGTAGCATTTACAACCAACAGAAAGAGCTGAAAATAAAAGTGAAGGAATGAAAAGAGACATTCGGGGTGAGGGGAACTCCAGGAAACTTCAGAAGAGAGAAAAGTTTATAATGATTTAAATGGTAAGCTGGAACAAGATCAGAAAAAAAAGAGTGAGTAATCAAGAAAAGTGCACCAAAACAGGAATGAGAGAAGAGAGAAGTAGTTAATGATGGTTAAACACTACCACGGAGAGTGTTAGGAAAACATGAAGTGTGTAACAAGGTGAGAAATGAAGCCCAGCTGAGATGCACCCTAGCAAATGGCTTCTCCTAACGAGGAATTACTTCAGTTTTACAGTAGATTTCACAGCCAAGCTCTGCTTGGGAGTAAAAAGTGAAAGGAAAAATAAAAAATTAGAGACAAAAAATGCATGAATTCGTCAACCATGGGTACATATGGGTTCAATTGTATGTTGAGCACCAGAAAGAGATTCAGGCAGAAATTGCATTACAGCTGCAATTTAAAAGACCTTCTGAGTGGAGCTTAAACCTCCCACTCCAAATTCCTCATTGCTCCCGGCCTGATTTTACAATCACACTCATCTCTCTTGAACCTGATTCATTAAATCATTCATTTGCTGTGAGTAGGACAGTCCACATGACTAAGCATACCAACTCCTTTATAAAATACCTATCCCTATGGACTGCAGCACACAAATCCCAGCTCTACCAGAGACCCAAACCAACATCTACATCATGTAGCACACTGGCATGCAGACACTTCCATTTGGGTCCAGAAATGCTGCAAACACTTTCACGCGGCGCCAGGCTTTGTCTAACAGCCCAAGAGAAAGTTTATTCCTTCCAACCCAAGACCCTGCAAATGCAGCTTGCTTCCTTCATACCCAAGTTGGCAGCCCAAGTGTTTTCATGCTGCGCTCCTTAGATCTTTGGATCTCAGTTACTGCAAGTCAACCTTGATGGAGCAACTCTTTCTGCACTTATGCAATTAATTCATATGCAGGTTCTCCATTTCTCACATCTGAACGAGTATTTCCTGAACACAAGCATTCAAACAAACCAGACAATTTCAGATCAAGCTCTATCGGTGAGCAAGTGTTTATTTTTCCTGGCCTCACTGAAGCTAGCATATGCAGCACATCCTAGGATCACATATGCCTTTTGCAGGTGGCTTTTTTGCTGTTAATAACTATTACTCATGAGCCCTTCCCTTCATCTGTTCCTTCCAAAGCAACTGGCAAGGTCCCAGATTATAGAAGCAAGTATTTTATTATTAGTCCCTGTGAGTGTATCTCCCACTCTGAACTATCAGGTTCTCTCACATGATTTAACCCATCCATATCCTCCAGCTCTTCCAGTATAATACGCCAAAAATCAGTCGTAGTGATAATGCTGTTACCCTCCGTGTGTTGCAATACTGTATATATTGTCATTGTTGATGACAAGCCATGCACTTTCTAGTGAGTTTGCAAAGCCCCAGGACTGAGGATTGTGAAGTCTTGCTCTGTCTGAGCTTTCCTTGGCCTGTCCACAGCTTTGTCACAGTTGGTTTAGCTGCAACAGCAATTTTTCTAATTGGCCAGCTAGCTATGGCTAATTTGATTTATTTTTCTTTGCCATCGTATGGAGCCACCAGGTTTTACGATGCTTTTAGAATAAAGTATAGTACTATGGAGAAATACAGGACTGGTATCTTGAAAAAGGCCTTGGGAACTGGAGACATGGAATGCAGTGTAAGAGGAGTACAGGTATGGGAGATATGAGATAGGGCACAGGCTTGACAATGGAGAGCCCCAGCTATAAAAAAATCTCATTCATGGTCCAATAAAGAAATGTAGACCTGGACAAAACTGGATATGCGAGTAAGAGAACACAAAAGTAGTTTCTAACACACTTAAAAGGCACCATATACAGTAAGTTTGGGTACAACGTAGAGCTGCAGACCAATGAAGAAAGAGAAAGGCATAAAAGCACATTAGCAAACATAAAAAACAACCCCAAGTTGATCCTAAAGTGAGTAATGGTCACCATAACCAGCCCCACCACCAACATCACAATGAAACCACCAACCTCAGCACCAAGAGGAGCTGGGGAAGGGTCAGCATAACAACAGGAAAAAAGTTGAATCTAAGTGTACATATAACAATTTTAACTGTGGTGGCAGTATTGTTGTTACTATGATTATAACATCTGCATTGACATATTCTTTTTCTGTAATAATTACACCTGCACTAATAATTATTCTTGGAGTACTGTTAAGATTTCATTTATACTAACAATATTTTTTTAATCTATATTAAAATATTTAAAAGGTATGGTTCCTTTTTGCCCATAAACAACATTTTGGACATAACTATGGCTGCCATCTTTGCCTTTTAGTGCACTTTCATTTTCATCCCATGATCGTGAATAAATAAAATGCATCCCAAAAGCAGACTTAAATTCCTAAAACCCATTATTTCTCTTCACAAACACATTTTGAGTCCTCTTTCAGCTCCTTACCCGTGTTAGAACTACCTTTCACAATAATCCTTCTTTTTTTCCTGCTTGGATGAATAATTTCTCATCAAGTCCCACAACAAACACTTTAATAAATTACAGTTTGATTAGTCCCAGATTACTCATATCTACAAAATCAGTTTTTAAACGAGCTAGTTTGGGAGATCAGTCTCCTTTCAGTAAACACACGCTGTGTTTAATGAAACTTAACGTTTACTTCCACTTCTCAAATTATTCTTTTATTCAAAATTTGTTCTATTTTGTGGTTCATCCAGGGCAGACCAACATCTCTACAGTTACCCGGATCTGTTTCTTTCCCCCTTCTTAAACATAAATATTATATTTGCTATGCTCCAGTGGTACAACAGCAGGAAGTATTTGATGCATGTTTTAACATATCAAGTGACACTTTTGCAGTACTGCAAGATGGAAACACACAGTTTTCTCTATAAAAGAGAAGTTAAGAGCCTTTGGCTTTTAGGAGACTCACCTCCAAAACAGTTGCAGGAACTTCTGCTTCCCCAGGTCTCTTTCTCATTCACCATCTGGTGCATGTCCCTATGTCCTACCTGAGCTCCTATATTGAAAACCAAGGCAAATGCCCATGCTCTTTTGGAGCCATAACTTAGTGACCTGTAATCTTCCAACTGTAAAGCGCTCCCTCTTCCCTGGCACACATAAACATTTCCTTTCTTGTCTTTATTTGTAGGACTAAGAAAAATAATTAATGTAGGTTTAGTTTTTATTTCTTTGCAAGACTACAATCAGCTTAGTTTTTGGTGAGTCTCAGCAATCTGTCACTTCTAGACTTCCAAGACACTACTTTCTACCATTTTCTTAAATTCCTGCAAGCTCCTGATAGCAATTTGGTGGGCTGATCCCCAGTTAGATTTGGTATTCCTCTTTACATGCTTCTTTTCCTCTCTTTTTTCTTGAGGAAGGTTTTTTTTTTTTACTTTGATACAAAGAGATTTGAAGAAATTCATTATTAAAAATCTTGCATTGGTCCAACACACCTCACCAATTTACTTAATTTCTTAAAAATCAACTTTTAAGATTGAGAAACTGAATTAAATTTATGTTCATGATCCTATGTAATATAAACTGAATCAGCCTGTTAAAACTTGATACAAGTAGTTATTTTTAAGGATGAGATTTAAGGATAAGCTGTAAGGTCATATTGAATTAAATTCTAAAATAGCATCAACTTTTTTATAGTCCTATGGTAGGTAGTGAAGAAATCACATCAACAAATACATAGCCTCTATTATTATTAGCAGCATTTACTTTCTAACCTAAATTTGGAAAGATAGACCCTTGTATAATGAGAGATCTCCATATTATATTTTCCTCATGCATAACATCACAAGGACTTCTAACTAAATTCACATCCAACTTTGGGTTGACACAAAACCAGTAGATATTTTTCCACATTCCTCCAAAGTAGTTTCGAGTTATAGGAATCCTATCTTATGCATACCAGTAGCTCTAATTTATTTACAGAGTATCATTAATTTCCATTACAGCTCTATGACTTTTACTGTAGTTTCTGTCTTTACTGGACCTTTCCTGGACCTTGAAGTCCTGTCTAGCAGTCATGATTACCATTACAGAGTGTGTGTGGGCTATCTCAATAATATCTATTTGCAGGTGCTACAATTCTTTCCAGCTTCTCCAACGCATTGCCCAGGACAGCTGCACTTGATATTTGATCTCAACCGAATGTTTTCCAGGTACCACCTTTTCATTAAATGTTTTCCACTCTGACAACTGCAGTTTTCAAGAGCAGTAATTTATTTCTTTGTCTTGGCTACCCTGCTACCGTCATGTTGTTTCTTTATCTAATGCTAAATCTTTATTCACCTTATTTTTCCTTCCTGAAAACTAAAAGTAGACTCAGACATCACATGTGTTTCTCTGTATGCTTCCTTATATGTGAAGATCCCAAAACTTTCCTCAGAGCTCAAAGCCTTGAGCCAGCTTGCTGATATTCATCATTTAGTTGCACCTTCATCGACCAAAGAGATGCTGTGTTCTTTTCAAACAGAACTACTACTATAACCACAGTAGTCTGAGCCTAAAAGTAAGCCAAGGATTAAGGAAAGAAAGAACCTTTAATCATAACAACTGATTGCTCAACTAAATGATACTATCTCTGCTTGAAAAAAGATGCCTTAATCTCATTTCTAACAAGGGTTATGTTTCAGAATGATTTTATTAAAGAAAACCTACTAGAATAATGATGAAACATCAAGTTTTCTTCTTTGGTCTAATAAGCAAGGCAATGATATTTACTCTTGGAGGGTAGGGGGTGGGTGAATTAGTCAGTGTACCAAAAAAACCGCCCGTATTAATTCAGATACCAGCAGCTACTGCATTCCTGACCAAAATCAAATCTGTGTGCTCATTTCCCTTACTCCTTGGACTTTCCTATGAGGGATCAGTATTCCCTTGTGATATAATAATGAAATGTTGGGAGTCAAACCATGGACACCAGTGTTCTGAGTTTGTGTACTAACAAGTTAGTTCAACATTGTGCAGGAAACCCCAAACCCTACTGAAAAAAGCTCCTTGTGTTTCAGCCATAGGAGGATGGCTGTGTAGCAGGGTCGGCACCTCAACACCAGACTCCAGCAGCTGGTAGGGAAGAGGCAATTGCTTCCCAGCTGAGCTGGTACTGCAAGGAGTTGGGTAACCAGCAATTTAGTCACCAGTATAGCGGCAAGTTGGAAAAAAAAAAGTAAAAAAATTGAGTATAACTATCTGTTTCTTGCTGCAGAACAGCCAGGAACAAGTGAGAAAACTCTAGAAGGCTGAAATTATATTTGGCAAACTTTTTTTTTTTTAAACAGCATTTATGCTCAGCTATAGCACAGGGTACAGCTAATAACAAGCCATAATCAAATAGCTAAAAAGGAAAAAAATCACAGCATGACCTTTCTGATAAGCCCAAGTCAAATACTTTGCTTAAAAAATTGCAGTGTGCAGCTCGGGGACTACATTTTGGAATATGTAATCAACTTCATATTCTCTTTTCAACATGGACATCATTAAGAGCTAGAAAAATGAGCAGAGGCCAGCAAGTTATGCCAACGCCATAAAAATAAGCAGGGAACCACGAGTTGCACGACTGAAGAAAACAATTAAAATATAAACAACAAAAAATCAAAAGTAATGACCAATTAGCATGCCCCATCTAGCTTTGTTCAAGTAAATAAGCTAAAGTAATTAGTTAAGTTGTGGATAACGGTTCCCCTAGCCTTTGATATTTGCATAGTTGATTGCATGTTTGTCTCTCACATCAGGCTAAGGCAAACACACACTGTGGATATTTTATATTTCTCGCTCCCCAGGCATAAATTGATAGCCTGGGTACATGAATTCTGCCTTTTAGTGCTAAGCATAATTTAGACTGACTCAAGAAAACAGCCCATCCAAACAAATACAGACAGTTCTTTCGTTTTTCAAAAATGCTTACCAAAATTAAAATGTTTTGCCAAAATAAAAATATTATGCCAAAATTAAAATGTTTCATGGGAGGACATCACTTTCAACAAGACAACACATTTTTGAGAGCATTTTTATGAATTAAAATAATTTTATTGTTGTTCTTACAGCCTCACTAAGAACAAACTGTGTTCTCCCCTGCTAAAAATATAGTTTTACGCAACCTATACAAAGAATCCTGCTGCTTCTCAGAGGCAGGCTCTCTGGATACTTCTACCACATAACATCAGACCTAGAAATCTGAACCTCCACTTGGACTTCTCATTAGCCAGCTCCATTTCTCAGGGAGCACCAAGAGCTGTGCAATTTCTTCATGGCAAGTTTTAAGCAACATTTTTCCAATCCAGGACACTATAGACATTTATCTGATCACAGAAGAAGGAATCAGTTATAAAATGTGTCTTTTTGGGGGGGGTGAAAGTTTAGCATTCATGCAGTAGTGTTGTGAACAAAAATATAATGGTAACAAATAGTTCTTATTTTTTAAATGTTATAATTGCAAAAAACACATATTCAGTATCCTAAGCTGATGTTGAGAAATTAACCATGTCAATAAAAGGGTGAAAAACCATGCTGTCCCTTTCAGAGAAGCATTACATTTATTAAATATAAAAAAGACGGTTGATATTTTCTCTCTTAGTCCCCAGTTAGTGTACAGAGATAATTTTCTTAGCTCTGGCCTTCAAAATTTTACTTAGAAACTACATCATTGAAATGAACATCACTGTTTGAATCAGTTTTCTCTCCTCCTTCCCCAAGCTCTTATTTTGCTCTCATCCACAATGTACGCATTTTCTTCCTCTCTTTTGCTCACGGTGGTTCTGAGCAAGTCAGGGGTCTTGAGCGATAACAAATACTGACTTCTGCACCTGCCTCTTCTATTAGCCTTCTCTTCCCACTGCTCTAGCTGAGAGGCTGAAAAAAAAATAAAACAAAAAAACCCAAACCAAAGCTGATACTTCAGTTTGTTCTGCTGTATTTCCTAACTAGAAAAAGTCATTTTAAGCCACTCCACTTCTGTTACTGTGATTTTTTCCCCTCCCTGCTCTTCCCACTATGATCACAGCTGCTATGTCAGTATATACGAAGTCACACTGAGGTTCTTTACACTTTCATGTCTCCAAGACTAAAGATCAGATTAGAGTGTGCTGGATTCAAGTAGCCAACAATCAACCAGAAAGATCACTGGAGACTCACCTCTATCCTCTCCAATTACTTTCCTTTCAGAGACAGCGAGGCCAAGCTGCTGATTCAAGTCTGCTGGGCATCTCTTGCATCAATGTGTCTCTCATCGAGAATCCACATGTCATGGTCATGAGTTTCCCCAGCCACAACTACTAATAAATCTGCTCTATTCTCTTTTGACTTTATCTTCACCACTCCCCCAGTGTGCAAAAGATACAATCACCTGAGAATGATGGGGCGGGGGGTAGAAACAAGCAGTTACACTTTCTACCTCCTTTCCCACCCCAAACTGGATAGTGTCTTCGTTCTTCCTAAAGTTCTTCTGGTTGCCTGAGATTATCAAAACACAAAGTACTTTTTCATGGTTTTGCAATGACTCTAAGAAGTGTCCAGATCTCTACCACTCAGGTACCATGACACTACTGGGCCAGAAAAGGTCAAATAAACACTGTAATATAGAGTCTCCTGGTATAAGGAGTACAGCTGATGTCTGTTTAGCTAGCTAATGTGTTTTCATCTACCAGGGATGATTTTGGGTACCTTCTGATAATGTTAAAGTAAGAAGTGTGATATTCCCATTTACTTGCTAAACAGAGGGTAAAAGAGTCTCTCATTGGTCACTGTCTGGCCAAGAGAAAGTTTTCTCCACAACAGAATAAATTTATGAAGTCTCATTTTCTTGACTGCAGCAGTTGTAACAATGTCCCATGGGTATCAATTCAGGAAAAAACAGGAGCGATCAACGATTATAATTGGTTTTGTAATCAGATCCACAGCCAGAGGTTATTATTACTACAACTATGAGGAAAAAACTGTAGGCAAATATACACCAATGTCACCACAGCCCCAGTGGTCAGACCATTATTGTGAATACATCATGATTTGAGAGCTGTTTAAGTTGTGACATGATTTTCATAATGAACAGCTGTACTGTACAAGCCAGGCAGATGCCTCCACTGTATTCTCTTTTTCTCCCTCTACCCCGATGAGGACATTTTCAGCTCAATGGCAACAGGCAAATCACAACATCTGTCATTGTCCTCACTTCTCCATCTATGAAACAGGGATAATAGCACTTGCCTCCTCCCGAAAAAAGAAAAAAACAAACCACTGAAAACACTGAGAAACCCACAATAAAAATGATTATGTGAAAGGAGGATAATTTTATTATCCAGCATCAGCTGAAGCTTGCTTTGCTTTCCTGGATCTCATGCCTCTGTTGTTCCAAGCCTTGAGCAGGGTGGCCAGACTCCCCCAAACAGAGGAGAGCAGCAGCAACACTGCAGCTCCCAACGGCTCAGCACATTGTTGAGAGAAAGCTGCAAGACACAGTAGAAACCCTTTCCCTTTTATAAGTATCTTTCCTTGAAAGCAATCAAGTTTTGTCAAATACTTAAGTTTTGATTTGACTGAGCTGACTATCAGGTTGAATATTTTTTTTTCAACCTCCAATCAGACTCCAGGAAATACTCTATACAGCTAAAGAAAATGACCCAATTTATTTCCTTTACTCATTATGACTCCCTGTCTCCTTTGCTGTCTGTCTATTCAGATGGCACTCCAAAATACGCAATGAAGTCAGAAACCTGCTAAGCTGAAAGCATATGGCCTCTCACCTATGCCCTCTATTAAACTTTTTGAAGGATTACATTTATTACTTTTTTTCAGATATATTATCTCCTCGATTCAAGTGACAAATCTCAGGGCACTGGAACATCTATGCAAAAGTGAATAAGTAAAAAATAATTCAACCGAAATAAATGTGATGTGCAAATGAAATTTATGTTTGGGCTATGTTATTGCACAGGACTAGAATGTGGTTTTAAATCATTCTCCTCCAAAAGCAGTTAGTGAGCAGAGGGCAGCAGTTGTGTAGCATGTTATCTCCTCTTTGTTACTCAGAAAGCAAATAGCATCTCTGAGGCACATACATCCTTCAGTATGATACCAGTCAACAAAGGTAGAGTCCAGACCATACCTTCTGCAATTGATATTCATAGAATCATAGAATCATTCAGGTTGGAAAAGACCTTTAAGATCGAGTCCAACTGAAAACCTAACACTGACAAGTCCACCACTAAACCATGTCCCTAAGCACCACATCTACATACCTTTTCAGTACTACCAAGGATAGTGACTCAACCACTTCCCTGGGTGGCCTGTTCCGGTGCTTGATAACCCCTTTTCACTGAAGAAGCTTTTCCCTAATATCCAATCTAAACCTCCCCTGGCACAACTTGAGGCCCTTTCCTCTCATCCTGTTGCTTACTACTTGGGAAAAGAGACTGACACCTCCCTTGCTACAGCCTCCTTTCAGGTACTTCACAGCCCTTCCTACTTGGCTAGGGCCTTAAGAACTGCCTGTTATTCCAAGTGCAATTTAAGAACCACTCAGGATGGACCCTACCTTGAATTCACAAGGACATTCACCGTGGCATTTAAGGGTAGCAAAAGACAAGTTCAGATGCAGTGCCACTGCCTTTTCGGGTATGGGAGCCTGGCCAATGTTTACCACTACAATATTGCCGCTAGCAATGGGCAACAGCTTTTGATGGCTGAGGTGAAGCACTGTGAGGCACTGATGCTGAACAACTGCATCCTGTGACAGTGCCTCAAAGTTGTGCCTCCATCCATAGGGGATTGTCATAGAAACATGCGAGCCAGGGGAAGAAAGGAAAGTGCAACCACCTTCGCTTGGCTGAACAGAAACCGTGGTTTAGGGACATAAATCTATTTGTATGTAATTATCCAAAAAGTGTGTGACAGAGAATTTTTTTCAGAAAATTTTAGTCTTGCACCTTAAGCAGAAAAACATCCTAGACAGAAAACCCCTTTCAAATTTGGTAGGAAGACCATGTTGCCCTGCTGCAGTTACCTTGTCTGCAAGAAGTTTCGTATTTCTATTCAAGGTAAAAAAAATCAAATTATATTGTAGTTATACCATTCAATGCAGATGGCAGAGGATGAAGTTGTACAGTGTGCAGTATATAAGAGGCAAGACTTCAAAGCAGCCATTTTGTTTTTTTAGACTGTTGAGCTCTTCTGCTACATTGCATAAAATCTTTCAATTTTGTAACTCAATACAGAGCTGCATATTTGCAGCAAAATTTTGGTAGCTACAGAATAAGCCTGCACGCTGCTGTAGGAGTACTATTCAAACGACACTGTGCTGCAGGTACCTTTCAGCCATGAAACAGGTCAAAATACATTCAATCTTTTAAATACCTGTTTTCATCTACCCAGGGAGGGCAGGAATGTGCATTCATGATTGATTAACCTTCTCTGCTACCATCCTCATATGCTGGAAGGTATTGGAAAAAATTAAGAAACTCCATTCAAATCAAAAATTCTTGTTATCTGACATCCCAGCTGTAATTTGATGGTCACCATTTCACTGTGTTCTTTTAATTATCTTTCCAAGTCTTATTTTCTCTAATCCCAGATGATGCCTCCCCTCTATTTCTTTATCCTTACACACACATTTTTACAGAGAATTTCTTTATGACTCATTCTGCACCTATGGCCGCTTTAAGTCACAAAGTTCTCTTAAGACCACCAAAACAACTCTTTTTAAACAAAAAGTAAACAAACTATTGCAAGGTGAGAGTTTCTAAGGGAAGACATGTCCTTCAAAATCAGATATATATCCTATTCCATCTATGTTTCCATAATAAGGAATAACTTCTAGCATAGGGAGAACATTAAGGAAGAGCACAAGGGAAAAAAAAAATAAAATGAGGAGTTATTTATACTATTAAATATTTAGCAACCTCATTGGATGGAAAGATCATCCACACCAATAATCAGAGAACTGAAAATTCATTGAGTATTAGTAGCACAAAATTTCAAATGCAAAATTGGAACTCTTCTTAAAATGTGGGCAGACAAACACATATTTCACACTGTTCCCATAATCTTAATTTTGCATCTGCGAGAGATTGCTGTATTCACTGTGCAAGTGCGAGACAAAAATTCTTGGGGAGGCAACTGGAGATTTGGGCAGCTGAGGGTGAACTGGATACTCAAAAAAAAAAAGTATTAAACATGTTGAAATTTAAGGCTATCATATTTGGTGTACAGAGATAATAGCCTGCTGAGAATTAAAAAAAAAAAAAAAATCCAAGGACTATTTTCTATTTTTTCAGTTTACTCAAAATTCAGATAAATAAAAATACAACAGGTCACACTGAAAAGCTTTCCTCAGAGATTTCTTTCCAAACCACAATTGCTAAAGAGCTTTGTCTTCTTATTTCTTTTTTAAAAATAAAGTCCAGATTCTGCACACCTTGTGTGTCACCTGTGTGACAAGAGTTATACTTATGACATATTGTATCATCACAGTATCACAGAATAAGCCAGTAGATGCCAGAAAGATAAGACTGCATTTAGGAATAATAAATTGACATTTTTAACCTCCAAAGGGAGGCTACAGCCCTGGAGGAGGTTGAACAATTGCTGGAAGGCAGGTTTTATTCAAATTGAGTTCTTATTAACATACAAATAAGGTAATTTTTAAAAGCTGTATCTATGCCACATAACCAAATCTAATAATAACTAGAAAGAAAAAGAAAGAAAAATGCAGGTTGACAGCAGCTCAGATTTGTTGTTGGTCTACTGGTTGATTGTTTCCAGACAATATCTTTTCCCACTTCTCTCCAAACCAGACTGTTTTTCAGCTTTGGATCTTGTATCACAGTGACCAGGCTCTTGCTAAAGCTCTTTGAGAACCATCCCTTTGGGATTTCGAACAATCAATCACACAAACTTTGTGCTCATTCACCAGCAGAAATTAAAAGAGAAGATCACTTATGGTTTTGCTTGTTTTGGTTAATTTTGTATTGATTTCAAAACAAAAATTTAAAGCTTGGAAGATCTGTCTTCAGATCCTATCTGTGATTGATAGCTGAGGTTTTGATTACTGTTTCCTACTCCTCAAGAGAGCCCTAGCTACAGCTCAGAGATTTCTCAGGCAGGTTTCTCAATTGCCCCTATAGAGAATTTGTCTCATACTACAGATATTTCTAATGGCCTCAAAGGCATTTTCCTGAAAGGTGGGATTATTATGCCCTAGTGAGTATTTAAGTATTTTATACCACATGATTAGCTTCCACAGGAGATGTGGAGAAACTGCTACTATAAAAAGCTTTGTAGGACAGTATTTACAGCATTCAGATGTGCGAGTTTTTGACTGAAAAGAAAAACTTCTCCAGTCCAACAGAGAGGTGATGTGAATCAGGACTTCCTCACTAAATATCCTACCCAAAAGACTATAATATAGAGTAGCCTTACTGCTCTCTGCTCCCTTGCACAAGCAGAAGTTACTCCATAAACTTTTTAACAGAACCTGCAGTTATGTATAGCTACAACTCATAACTGAATTTCTCAGTGAATACAATATTTTTCAAGTGTGATTCAACAAAATTGCCTTGAGAACGTGTCTCTCAGCAGAGTTGCAAGACAGTCCTCTTACCATGTGTGAAAGAAACTGCTCGTAACCACTTCAACCATCAGAAAGGAGGATTTTAGAGCAGAGTTCCAAATTTTTCTGTTCCCTGCATGCTGCACTCAGGGATACTCAGAGATTCAAGTGAGAGGACTCCACAGCCAAACTCATCTTTCTCAGACTATATTCCTGAAGTTGAAACCCAGGTGGTCTCTTTAAGGCCAGCTGATGAGTGGAACTCTAGGGATCACATGGATTAGACCATTTGGGATGTACATTTTTATTCCCTTCCTCATGCAAACCATTACTTCTCCTCCTCCCATTCTTCTGCATTGCTATTATGTGCAGAAATTCAGTACTGTATTTCCCCATATGAAGAAATTGGCAAGAAAAGACTGAGTGCTCTCCGCAGAAGTTTATCCTGGAATTGTGCCAATAAACAATCATTTTCTAGTTGCCACAAGCATTCCATTATTTCACTTCGGCCATTCAGTCCACTCCAGTTGAGCTCCGTTAGTGCTTCCTTAATAAACCCTTATTATCAGGGGCTTAGGCCTTAGTAATTTGAATTCGTGTTCAGCTGGGACTTAGTATTCAGGGGCCCAGTCCGAATGCCCTTAAGAAAACATATAGAATTAAAACACTTTGCCACAGAGAAGACACAATGGAATTTCATTGGCTGCAAGTTATATTTGCACTCTTAAAGACTTAAGAAAAGCTGGATTTTGAGGCTTGTTTTGTAAACAACACTTGGAGGGTTTGGTTCTTACAAGAAGGGAAATGTGACAGCAGTCTTTTCCCTTCATTCTTCTTTGCATGCATATGCCTGCTGTTCACAGCACAAATAGTTTTCATTTTCTCATCCATTTTATATCATCTACTTTTGAGGCTAGATTTTTGGGGGGAAAAAACCCAAAAGCACCTTGAAGCTCCCATGAGGGCAGGTACCAAGCAGTTACAGCACCTTTGTCAGCTCCTCCTCCCTTGGCACAACTCCCTGTAGCTACCATCTTGGTGCCTACTGAGGAGGCAGCTCAAGACGCTCGTCTGTACATCATGGGCTTTACAGCTTGGATCCAGGACCCTCAGTTCTCCTAGAAAGCAGCAGGTAGTTTGTATAATTAAGGGCTCCGCACACACACGATGAATTAGCAAGGTGATCAGCTCCAGGCTTTGACTGTGGATGCTTAAAATTCAGTGTTGTTGCTGCACAGATCAATTAAGAAGAACAGTTTGCCCAGAGATCAGTTCTAAATCCTGGACTGTTGAGTTTGCCACCAAAAAAGCTCACAGCCACCTCACTCATGTACTCCACTGTCATAAACCCCTTAATGTTTAACTTGTTCCTGATTTTCTGTTCTTTACAATAAAGATGTAAAAGGCATTAATCATAGATATTTACTGGCCCCAGGTTGGATGTCTTTAAGCAGTGCCTGTGCAGAGCAGGAGTAGTGACATGTATACCTGTGACATAGCAAGAATTGCATCTGTCTGCTCTTCTGCCGCAAGTTCACTTTGTACAAGTTGCATTCTACTGTAGTTACAGTAGCAGCCTCTAGAAACTGACATTTAAATGCAAAAAGGTCTATCACCCATGGATCAAATTAGTAAGGCTTTACACTACATTTATGCTCCTTCCCTTCCAAAATATCATCCATCAACGTCATACCATCCCTACTGTTCTAGAGACAAGCATCAGTGAAACACATTCTCATCCACTCTACCCTTTCCTCTCCTTCACTCTCTGCAATTATAATCAGATACGCAAACCACAGAAAATGGAATCTCTGCCATGCATCCTAATAAGGATGGCGGGTCCCCTAGAACGAAATGGCTGGCAAGATGTGGAAGTCACTGCTGACTTGTTTTGGAAGCAGAAATAGGAGAAAACAAAAAAAATGTGATTAAAACAGGTCTGTGTTTTGGACTTCTAAAGTGAAATCCTCCATTTGTTACTGCTAGTCACTCTGCAGGTTCTCACAGGCAGTAGTCCACCCTGGAAGGACAGAGAAAGTACAGAAGGTTTCTCAAAGAGGTGCTTCTACTCCAGACAGAATCCCTTGGGAAAACTTTTTGTCTCTGTTCCCATAAACTCAGCTGAAACCCTTTACTATTATTGCTGGTTGAACAATTCGGAGAACACTACATAAAAGCAGCTTTCTAGGGACTTCATAACTACCGTGAGCTGCCATAATGGTAACAAAGGGGAGCTGGTGTGTGGCTGAAAGACCAGTTTCACAGGCTACTCTATGGGCCCAGGGGCCCTTGTCAGAGCAAAGAGCTCCTGAGGGCTCTGGATTCTTCAGTTACATCAGAATTACACACAGGTGAGTCCTGAGACAACAAGAGTGCAAACGACCTCAAATGAAATCAGAGACATATAAATCTATGAGATTGCAACTGTCTAAAAATCACGCCAGACCTTATAAGATCTCCGCTGCTTTTTATACTCTTCATGAGGGAGTATAGAGCTGAATATATTTGTAACTCTAAATGGTACTTCCCCTTGGTCATTTGTTTCAAATTTCTTCCCAGATGTTTAATGGACAGAAAAGTACCATGGTATGCGTGGCTGTTATAATTTCTGTAAAACAGGAACTCAGTTTCAATGAGTCTCCCAAGAACATGGTTGATTTTAACTACTTAGTTTTGTCATTTCTCATTTTTGTGAATTTGCAATAAAGGATAGGTGAAAAAAGCTTTAATAAAACTGCAATAGCTGAAGAAGTTACCAGGCAAGTACTGGGGAGAAGTGGGGTAAGGAAAAAAGAAAAAGTGGGGGATGTTAACTCTTTATAGTTTTGGTGGAAAGTTATGACAAGTCATGATTGTTTTATTTCTGTGCAACTCAAACACATAATGCAATCAGTCCATTCTTGTATCTGCAACACACCTACCACCAACAGGAGCGATCTTCTCAGAAACACACCAGGACTTTACTGCAAAACCCTAACCACGAGGTTAGTATAATCTGTCATGAATTAAAGGCTTCCCACCATCAGGGAAGACAATTCAAAGGCCTTCGAGGTAGACTCAGTTGTGATATCTGTATAGGTGCAATACAGCATTGCCCTCTGCTGGATTTTAAGCTGCCTACTCATGCAGAAGTTGCCTCTGGCTGAGCTATAAAGGATGATTTTTTTAAACAAGCACTGTGCTAATTATCATAAGGGAATATCCTGCCACCAAATAAGGAATGAAACAGTGAATCAATGCTTATTCCTATGCCTTCTTTTTTCCACAGGACTAGCACTGCTTCAGACAGGGACAGTGTTGTCTCATTCAGCCCTTGCCTGGTCCAGCAACAGTCGCAGGCTATTATGCATTCCCAGAATCCAAACATTGAACAGAATCACTGCACAATCAGATACACAACATCTAAATAGGCAGAGGCTGAATTTTAGGTGAACTCTGCCTAAATCCATGCCACAATTCTGGTACGTACAAGAATGGTCCATCTTGCATGACTGTTGCATCCAACTGGCTGTTTCCCAGCACACAGCACTGACAACAGACAGAAGCCTGTTGCCACCAACTCTTTTCTGGGTACCTCCTTATAAAAAGTCAAGTGCTATTTCCAATCTCATCATAGGTATGAATACAAAGACCATCTCAGTGTAGACTAATGTATGATGAGTACAACAAGAACGAGAAAGGGCAAACTGGATGCAGCACTGAAATGTAAGGCAAATCTTTTTGTCTGTTCTTGTTGTTCACCATCTATCTTTTGCTGACTCTTCCTTGGCTCATTGACATTTGGTATAACTAACCAAACGCACACATAGATACAGGTGTATACGTATGCCTATATGTGTAAATACATTTGAACACAGCTGCCTGTGATGGGTTAATTATAACCATACGATCTAGACTAAGGCAACAAATTCCATTTCTGTACTTCTTCAGCTATTATTCTTGCTGATCATGTAAAAGACACAGCAGGGCATTTTGTATCCTGTAGCTTGATGCTGTGCAAAATGGGACCACATCCAGAGAATCAGGACATCTGCTAATTCAGACTAATATATGGGAAATTGAGAGTTAGCAAAATACTACTTCAGAAAAAAGCACTAAAAGAAAGTCCTTTTCTATTTATACTAATTTCCAACCCACAGTCTACCCTTGCACTTCTTAAATCGTCCTTTATCAGGTTTATTTTAATTTTGCTTTTCCTGCTATTCTTTCTGTCTTTCAGTCTCTACCTCATTCTCACATTCCAATCTCATTTTAAAGTTTTAATCATTTTCCCTCTTCCACCAAAAATAGATAATCTGCAAAAGTACCTGCTTATAACCATGCTCCTCTTAGGATTCCAACCCTGTTCTGTATCTGTTCTGTACTAGTTGCTGTGGGAGCAACTCACTCTTCTTGGTGGGTGGTGTTGTTAATAGTAATAACAACAACATTAATAATAACAAACAACTCAGTTTCTAAAGATACTTTCTTGCTTGATGAGAATATCTGTACTCTAAAAAGCTCCCTCTAATCTGCTCCTCCCTGCAATGTATTCTGCAGCTCTCTGGGGGAGGCTTCTTCCTAAAAATAAGTGTGATGATTTGTTTTCTCTTATGTTGCAGCTAATTACATTTTTCCGCCATAAGATTTCACCATTTCATTATCTGCATTTCCAAAATATCAAACAGCACTTTGTCCTTTTCCTGCTTCCTTTTTCTTTTCCCCTGTACTGTCAGGCTGAGACCAATGGCTGGAGTTTGATATGAAAATTATCAACCCCAGGCACGTGCAATGAAAACAAAAAACAAATCGCACATTGTTTGATCTGTTGAAAGAAGTTAGCAGGAGAAGTCATGAAGATTCGGTAATCTAGCAACTTCAGCTTACAAACTGTGGAAAGTAGGAAATTTAAATGTACTAAAAGGTCTGCGTCACTCCATATGAAAGCACTCGGACATGAACACATGAAGAATGTACTGAATTGCTGACAGATAAAATATAAGAATTATAAAAGTAGGAAAAAAAAAAAAACACAATAGTGATAAGGTTCATATTATCCAGAACCCAACTCTTAAGTACAAAGTTTACGTAGATGCCAAAAGAGCTTTATGGAGTAGGCAGGCATTAAAGAACACAACTTACAGCGTCAGCCCAATTTTCCACTGCCTTGTGCTTTATCTAGTTACACATACTTGTGCAAATGGGCAGGCAAAATGATCCATTAACATTTTATACTACCCTTGAACCAATGACTGAACAACATGGAAAGCCATAAGATGGATCTTGTAACGGGGTCAGAAACCTAAACATGCAGTAATTCCAAAATAGTACCGATTATCAATTGTGTGGGAATTATCAGCAGTCACTATGGCCGGTGATGCAGATGATCTCTCCAGATTGAGACTGAGGGAATAAGTCCGAATGCAAATGGCTCAGCAAAGCAGTCAGAGATACAAAGGATTATATAAAATTCTCAACGTGTCACACTCAAGTCCATTCCCTAACTTTACGTTTTAAAGCACAACCATTCAAATGAAAAAAAAAAAAAAAAAAAAAAGTTGTAAGTTGCAAAGACGAACTTTATTTAAGACTGTATTCTTGAACACTGGATGCACCATACGTCATGACTGATTATATTATCGCCCATATTTTCTACAACATTAGCTATCCATTTTTCAAACTGGAAAAAATTTAAGCTCCAAATTTAAACTGGAAAACTTCGTGATGATGACATACCAGAATGTGAAAAATCTCCATGTGACACTGTCCGGTCTTGAACCTATCTGCAGGTAAACAACCACAGAGAAAAAAAGAAAAAGTCTTTGCAAAGCTATAGATGGCAACAAACAGAAGAGGAGAAGAGTAACAATATATCCCTGATACATCTTAATAGCAATGTCAGAAAGCCAATACAAGAAAGCTATCACTGTCTTTTCTCTCCCAGGGTGTGGGTGTCTCAAAGGCCTTGGCACATTCCAAAGCGGTTTGCAGAGTCCCTGGAGGCCAGGACTGGAGTGGGAGGACTCTGGCAACATGCAGCCCTGTTTTGAGTTAAATGTTGCCAATAGGAAAGGTGGAGGAAAAGAGTTTGTTCTCTTTATTGCTATGCTGTAAAACTGAATTTGGAAATTATTGCCAGCAAGCAGGTAGAAAGTCACATGTGGATTTGTCTGAAAGAAACAGTGATATTTAAGCTTTTCTGAGACAGCCTTTTAGTCCCCATCAGAGAAAACACCTATGAGGATTGAGTTCAAGTTTCACCTGCAATAAGGCATGAGTCCAAGCTCAAACAGTAAAACCTTTTGACTGACTTACACGCCCTCAGATCTCTTGGCACCATGACTCTTAAATTTGAAAGATAGAAGAGCAATGCTGATAGAAGTGCAAGGAACAACCTCTCACTGTCAAAACTTTCTGAAAAATATGCTATTTGTTATTGCTAATTACATGCCAAGAGAAAGCAGAGCCAAAAAGTGTTTTGCTTACAAACAAAACCTAAAGTACTGGCCAATTTCTTGCAAACATATTCCCTTCCCACCTCAACTTCTGCAAAAAGAAAAATAATAATTAGAAACCCCCAACCCAGAACAAAACAAACTCCAAAACAATTAATACACCCAGTCATTGGATCTTCTCTTCCATACAAAACTACATATTCATTTCCATAAGGCTGCATGCTTTAGAAAGCAAAAACCTGTATTAAGTAAACTTGCTGCTTTTAATGAATGAGGGTGGAGATCCCCAAAACTTATTTTTTTCATGATTTTTTTTTTTTTTCCTGTTTGCTTGCTGTGCTGATGGAGTTAACCAGGCAAGTGCTTGGATATTCAGTTCCAAGGAAATCAGGACCTTACTGGCACGTGAGATATCTAAGATTCACAAAATTTGGATCTTTTGTACCTCTGCTCAGTGCTCAGCTAGTGCTGATAATGTCTCAGATGGCAGTCGAGTTTAAATATAGCTAAATATAAATGTAGCTCAGCTTTATCCTGAATAGCTAGAATACTGGAAATCTCTGGCTTCGTAGGGTTCATTATAAGCTAATTTACCTCATTACTTTTTTGTATACCATAGCCACACAATCTTCAGTACCCTAGCTGCCACTCATGCCTTTATGGATTCCAGTCATACACTCTTAATTCTCCCTGTACATCAATCTTAATAACACTTGATTCCACTCCTAACCAATTAGCTCAACAAGGCTGAATACACCTTCTATGATGTGTGCCCACATGGGAATCAAACCCCAAATCCAGCCTAACCAGATAAGTTTTTTCTTTCTGGGTATTTTGTGATGCACAGGGGATACCGAAACCTGTTGGCTCTTTTCTATTTTTACTTTTTGCTAAGAAAAGAGAAGTTCAGCGCTTGGGTAAGACTGTCTCCCTCTCTAATAAAGAGCAGTTGGCACATACGCATGCAGGAAGGCAGAGTTAAATCCAGACTTACTTAAAGCTCCAGACGGTTTCAATTAAATTCCTTCTCTACCACCCTCTCCTTGGGCCACTGCATCACATTTACTTACAAGGAAATAAACACACTGTATATCTGTTTACCAGTTACTTTCACTCTTTTCTTCACCAACAGAAATAAGTGCTGGCGCAGAGCATACCTATATCTGTTCACATAATGGGTGTACATGTATGAGATTGCTTCTGAGACTCTTTCTGCCATTCTTTGTTCTAGTAATATGAGAAACAAAACCACACAAAGCAGAACACAGAAGAAGAGTTGAGGAAAGAGGATATTTAATCCTGAAGCATTCCCGTCTCCATTTCATTCATATTTGTATCTTCTTCTATGATGGAAAGAAGGAAGAACAGCTTATATTGCCAAGGATCATAACACCAGCTTTCTCGTGTGGATTCAGAGTGGCAAGAGGGAGCATTCCTGCAAGTAATTAGGCTTGACTGCTAATCACATCAGCCAAAAGTGATGAGCAAATTATAGCTTCAGTGGAACAACTAGTCTTATGCTCTTCCTGGCTCCCTAGAGCAGCACTGCTAGTTACTGTGATGCTCTAATGCACAGAGACATGCAATACATTCTCACTACTGTACCAGGACCGGCCTTCACAACAGTCTGCCCTTGGAATGGATGGGAAAAAAGACAGTGTGTCTCCTATCAGCATCTCACTCCACCCAAAGGACCATGTTTCCTTACAGATCAGGGCAGATATTTGACTTCTAATTCGCTTCATTGATCTTCCCCCATGCTGCAACAGTACAAACCAAAAAAGAGCAGAAATTATTTGCTTGATCTTTTCAGAGTCAACATTTGCGTGGTTTGCAGTTTTCCAGAAAAAGAGGAAAGTCATGATCTAATCACACCACCGCAGTGAGAAGAGGACAGGGACTTGGATTCAAATTTGTCTGTATCCCTTGTCTACTAATCCTTTAAAAAAAAAAAAAAGCAAATATAATATAACACTGTGTTTCTACATGACCTGTCACTTGAGGTCTTATTCATTGCTGAAGATATTATTACAAGGTAAAGTCTCAGCACACACACCTCACCTGCAAAAAAAAGGCACTTCATTCGAAAGTTATATGAATAGGAAAAAAAGCAAGCACATAGAAAGTACTGCACAGCTTACACCTACAAGGTCTACACCTGGGACTTGAACAAAGTGACCATGCAAGAAGCCCCAGAGCCTATTTTTACAGACTTCTCCTAAGTGTCAGATATGAAGCATGAGAATCAAGAGTCAATTCTCTCCAAAAGTCCTCCCAGAGCCAGGGCTGGATCTCACACAGGTCAGCTGCAATGCTTTGTAACCTTATTCCCACCCCTTGGGTCCCCAGACCTGCACCCATTTCCCAGTGAATGCCACCTTACTGACTGACTGCACATGGGTGCAAAGAAAGGCTCAGTTCAGCTGGGCATTGGACTGGTCCTTCTCTCCCAGGGATACAGTTCCAAGAGGCAGCCTTGTGCCATGTCCCTTTCTTCATCTTACGCCACATACGGGCATTACTGCAGACATTTGCAGCAGAGGGAGAGCAACAGGGCCCTTGCTTCAGTGGCATGCAGGGTCTATGCTACAGCCATCCCAAAGGAGTGAGCCAAGCTCAGACAGTGCAGGGAATGCACAATGATTACTCTCTGTTACAGCTCAGATGTTCCCAAGATGGGGCGACGGGGGGAAATCAGGCTCTACTTTTACAGGTGTTGCATATATATGTTATGCAGACATGTGAAGCAGTCTCCAAAAGCTGCCAGAGATGGGAAAAAAGCTGTCTGTATGTTAAACACACTGAACAAAGAAACAATCAGTCCCAACTCTGTCACTCAAGGAAAAGACTGTGAAAGCTCTCAGGGTAGAGGACTGTATCACAGGCGGCAAAGACCTAAAACAGATGAGATGAAATGGACTTGGAAAATGATGATCAGGAATGGAATGGGCCAGTAGACACAGCAACAGGCGGGCTATGCATTGCGGAGTAAGGCTGATACATAAAATACCTGCATACGAAGCTCAGCCCATCTGTGCTGAGGACACAGGTGCTGAGGCAGTTGTTTAAACATCCTAAGAGGAGGTGACTAGTTTCTGTGTTCTGATATTTTTAGAAACTCAGTGAAGAAAAAGGAGGAAAATAAATACTTCAGAAGATTCTCTTCTCAATCCAAGATGACAATAACTTAATTACGCTGGAACTTATTAAGGGCTAGACTTTAAAGAAAAGCACCCTGTAAGATTTCAAATGATGGAAGCATAGAATTTAATAGATATTACCACTAAACCCTACAGAATTTAACTGAAAACAGTTACAGGTAGATGTCAGGTTTCCAACTGCTAGAAGATCAGAGTAATTTGACTCCCCCTTGTATAGACATTCATGTAAATCAAAGTCTGTGAGAGATTTAAGGATGGGAGTTCCAGTACCTATTTCCAGAGCTGGAATCTAGGCTACCCCACCCCATTTCCTCCCCACCCCCTGCTGCCACTGCCAGAGGAGAGGCTGGTTGTAAGGAGCTTTCTGCCAGAAGAAGGTTGGATGATTAAGCTAACTACCTCACAAGGCTCACGGATTTTATCGTCCTCCTTAACGATCCAGAAATAACTCTGGCTAGAAAAAGCAGAGCTCTTAGTAACAAAGGAGACTGGGGACAGGAAGGAGAGAGGAGTTGAAGCCATCCCAGTGCCCAGCTGACAGTAGCCCATCCTCAGGACACTCTTAGCAGTTTTTTCTATCAGCAATTTACCCTCGTGGGTTTCAGGAAAGCCATATTTAAACACTTCATGCAATCAGGACCTCTGCACACCACCCAGACTGCACAAAACTTCCAATTGTTTCTCTGTATATACTGGAGGTTTGGCCTTTCCTTCAAAGCAAAGACAATTCTGATTTAGATGGCTTCCCACCAAACCTAGCTCCTGGCCATGTTGGCTTCCCTGCTCCACAGCCAAAGACAACACACAGGATGCCTAGAAAGCATTGCAGTCTTAAGTGCGTCAGTGTAAACCACAACATAAGACTAATTTCCCTGCAGCTCCAGGCTGTCATACACCACAATTAAGTCTCTTTGAATGAGTAAGAACATTGTCCCTTCAAACACAAAACTTTATCAGGATGTCAGTCAGTGCACATGACTAGAACAGTAGTTAAAATGGCAACATTTCTTATTTTAGTTCCTCCAAACAAGAAGTTAATTTAGTATAATTTGTCACCTTCTCTTCTAACACAATACACAGGTGCATGCCCTTCTTTTCAGCTCTACTAGCATACACTGCTATTCTGTAACATAGAAATTGACCAGCAGAAGGGGAGAAATGAAATGCAAGCCTGAGCAAGACAACTGCTTGAGAGTCACAGGATTAGTCTGTATAAGAATCACGGAATGGTTGAGTTTGGAAGGAACTTCTGGGGGTCATCTTACCCAACCACCTGCTCACGCAGGGGCCACCTAGAGCCAGTTGCTCCAGAACATATTTCAAATGCTGTTTGAATATCTCCAAGGGTGTAGACTCAAACAGCTCTCTGGGCAACCTGTGTCAGTGCTCAGTCTGTGAGTTCTGTTCAGTGCTCTGTCAGTGCTGTTCTCAGCCAGGAAGAGCCCCACCGTCTCCATTATGCCTGACACCACAAGCAGGTCTGGTTTTGTGCAAGGCTGGACACTCACAGACCTGGTCAAACTCCCTTGGTGTGATTCTGGGTTTTGTTTCTCCCAACCCTGGAGCATCCACATCAGTATGTGGCATCCACACTAGCACGTGCCAGTTTCACAGTATAGACCAAACCAGCTAGGGAGGCACGAGTCCTGTGATTTAATGTTTTGTCATGTCTGCTTTTCAAGCAGGATACATCTCTAAATAGAAGGCATAATTATTATAGCTTACGTAATGCTGTATTTCTGCATTTTAATTCTCAGAACGGCTTGACGAAGGAAAACTGCTTGTGCTTTACCCAGTCAATCCTATTACAGCCTCTGCAAGGCAGAATACTCCCACTCCTCAGATAACACACAGATTAGCAATGAGGTCAACTTTGTGATTACTCCTGGTACTGGCTTTTTAAGCAGAATCAACATTAAGAGGTGGGTTTGCTACAGAGAGGGGAAGAAGGTATTACAAGCAGGTATGAAAATAGATAGAAATGTAGGAAGAGTAAGCAAGGCAACATCCCAGTGGGTGAAACTACAAGACTGTCTCATGAAGGAAAGTATATGCAGAAAAGTAGGATTGAGCACAGCAGAACAGGTAAATCAAGTCTCTGAATTAAATCAAATCTCTGTGCTTCCTCCCCATTGTCTTCATTTCTTGTTTATTCTGTTTCAGGTGAAAGGATTAGAGGACTAACAGAACTGAAAGTCCTGCTGGAGCTGATTTATATCAAACAAGCATCTCACCAGCAAAAGCAGATTAAAAAAAGGAGCCAAATCTCTCAAGGGGGAAAAGAAAACAGCCATGGTTCATGGGCCAGTACACTTAGTACAAGAGCTGCTGTTGGGGCAGTTCACAGTGCCCTTGCATTGAGAACATGCTGCACTGAGCATCACCATCATGCAGATACAGAGAAACTGCCAATCAAATGCTATAATTACAAATAAGAGAGCTGAAGGGACAGCAGCTCCCTCTTATTCTGGTGCTGGCAGACAGAGAATCTGAGTCTACTAAAATAGGCCAATATCTTCCTCATTAAGAAAGAAACTCCCCTCCCTTAGCCCCTTCACTGCTTCCTTCTACCTCTCATGTAAAAAGACCTATGATGCTCTTATTCTCCATTCACTTTGTCTCTGCCCTATTTCTGAGGTCCCTTCGGCCTGAGTTTGCATACCTCTGAACCAGTGGCTGCTGTTACAGTTTTGATCCTTTCCCTAGCTGGTTTAGTTGCCATTATTAGCTGCAGCACATCTCCAAAGTTAGAGCTGTTTCTCTCAGCAGTCTCTCCTTTAGCATGGACTAATACACATTACAGCTGATGCCCTCCCTAATTAGAGGACGTTTAACATCTTTAGAGTTACATATGACTGACAGAGTTCTCATTAATTCAGTAATATAAGCATCTATTCCTCCTTTGCTTCTCAGTTTTTCTGGCACATCAAACTGTTCCTTCCCTATCTTCTCCAAGCATGCACCTCCCAGAAAAAAAAAAAAAAAAAGCATATGGATGTCAAGCTTTTCTAATAACTTTCATAATTCATCATTTTCATCTCCTATGGTCACTATTCACAGTCTTAGTTCTTATTTTTACTGTCTCACAAAGATGCAGGATTTGTGCAATTCAGTCTGAAAAATCCGGTGTTCCTTATGGTTCAAGTCCCTGTTTATTGCTAGTTAAGAAAGTGAAGAAATGGCAAAGAGAAAAAAAATAATTATCTTACTAGACCAATTACTGGCTACTACTGTCTTATATACCACACAGAGGGAGGAAATACCCACAAAAATATGGGTTTAAGATTGTTATTTTAAAATATTCTGGAAATCATATTTTATATTAATTAAATAGTAATGAAAAACACAATAGCAAAACACAGGCAAGAGTCTGTCACAGTTTACTTTCAGCAAAGAACCCTAATGGCCTCCAGCAATAAAAGCTGCAGTTTTCTAGCCATAGTAAAAACCCAGAATCCTTCTCCACCTCAAACATGTTAACCCATTTGGTAGAGGGCCACAAGGAAGCTGAGGGATGCTAGTGAATGGTAGGACAGGCAGAGGCACCATAGTGATGAAAAAGACATAGCTAAGAGGTGTCAACAACCCTGAGAGAGGAGAAAATGAGTCTTTCCAGACACACCAACTTGACCTGTATGACGAAAGCTTTGTATCAAATGTGATTCAGAGTACAGAGGGACATTTATAAACTTGGCTGCTGAGCGCACAGCACAGTTTTTGATAGAGGCATCCTCAGGATTGGCAGAAAGAGTATTGTCCAGCAAAATCTGAACAGATTTAGCTATTTAAGAAATACTATGTCTGGGTGAGGTTTCAAAGCAAGATCCATGAGGAGTTCAGTACCAGACTTGTGCATTTTCATTTAAAACAGAACACAGATTAAACCAATGGCAAAAAGCTTTATATACTACAAAATTAGCAGGTTTTCCTGCTCATACACATTAGGATCAAGACATCATAAAAGAAGAACTGGATCACCTTGAGGAGAGAAGGATAACGAGTACTACAACTCAATAGTGCCACAAGAAAGATCACACACTTGGGAAGTAGCAGCAAATTCTGCTTTGAACCACTGACTCACCAGATGGCACGGGTGAGAAAGGGGAGTTTTAACACAGACCCTGATTACCACCATGATGAGACGATTCAAAGAGTAGATGTGAATTCAGAATATATGATGCACATGGGGCATGAAGTCCTGGTGCCTCCTTCCAATTCCTCCCCCATGTAATCAACCTTCAGAGAAGTAACTTCTGCAAATGAAAAAGTCCAGCAGATTTTTCTTTTGGTTTAGACTTTTTTTTTTAATATGGGGATTGGCATGTTTCCAAATGTAGTGGTTTCAACACCCCTAAATTTCAGATGTTTGGAAACTGCTTGATACACTTTGCTCTACTTCACATGCTGTCTTCTGGGACATAAACTTTCTCTCAGTGACTATTTGTACAATGCCAAGAAAACATCTCTCATCTTTGTTGGCTGAGTCTTCCTGGCATCTCTGTGAAAGAAATGAAAAAATAACATAATGAAATCCCAAACTACCCAAGATGCTTATGTATACTCAATTCCCCCCTCCCATTTCTTGGAGACGAAGGGTTGTTTACTTAAACAGAAGATTACATTTGTTGATCAAAGGATGAGGGAAATCCTCTCTACTTTTCACACCCTATCTGCATGCAGATTTTGGAGCATGGCCTCACTGAAGCCCAGTGTATGGCAACACAAATGAACTACCCCTATATTAAGTCACCAGATGTAATCCTGACAGCAACTCCAAGCACTTGGGTTCCTCCTCCTCTGATCTCTCTCTTTCTCCTGCCTCCCTCTCCCTTTGCTTTGATGACTTTGACAGCCAAGTTCTTGGAGAGTTACTCCAGGTTACAACGTGTCACCTTTAATGGAATTCAAAGCTTTAATTCAGAAAGTGGCCACTCTTGACCTCTGGCCCCACTGCCACCCACTCTGCCACCCCCCTCCTTTCTCCATCACCATGGAAATGAATAGCCAAGCGAAAAAATGGGAGCAGGCAAAGTCTAAAGCTTTTCACAGAGCCCCCAAAAGAAAGATGAATGAAACTCATTCATCACTGAGCAAGGGACCTAGAGAGCAATGCTGACTGAAAAGTAAGCCAGAGGGAGAGCAGGCAAGGGAGAGAGACAGACTGAGATAGAAAAGGTTACCTCATGCAGGAAGTTATGTGATTTGAAAAAGAAAAGCACAGGAGGTGTGAGGGAACATAGTCCACTTGCAAAAACTGCAGATTCCGCCAAGAAAGATGCTGTTATTTGGGAAGGAGGGGTTATTTCCTCAGCCTCTTCCCCAGATAGATTTTCTTGTCTGATTACCAGGAAAGGATGGAAATTGAAGGGGAGAAGGGAGAAATGCCTGAAAAGAAATTGCAGTGAGCACCTAAAGGATAGGCAACTCATTGCAAGGCAAAAGGTAACTAGAAACAAAGCTGTGTGAGTAGTGTTGAAATTCCCTTCATTGAATTTCCCACTTTAGAGTTATTTTGCCCCTAATGCATATACTTGCCTTTCCTCCACATCATCTCAGCATCACATAGTTTGATTTGTCTTGCTATGCGATATTAATCAAATATCAAGGCAATTTTTAGCACTAGGGAGCAAAGGCACTTAAGAGGCAATAGCTTATTCACTCAGACATAGCATCAGTTTTCTGGTGTGTTCCTCTAATATCCCCATTTCTCACAACCTCACTACAACTGCATTGGCAAACAGCTCCTTCTTTCAGGGCATCTGAAACAGATGCACAGGAAAAGAAAAAAGTTAAATGACACCATGTATCCCAATGTCAGATGAAGGAAACTGTGCTACTGCGTGCCATCCTACAGAGCTGAGGGAGCTTGCTGATGGTAGTGATAGAGAGGGAGAAAAAGTAAAGTCTGAGATGCAGCAGATCCAAAGAGCTTACTTACCTATAGCACTTGAAAAAGAGATAAGCAGGACAGAAGGAAGGCAAGAAGCAGTGGCAAGTGATTCCCTAAACCCTGGATCTTTTGTGAAGGTATTAGATAAGAGTGTCACAGATTATACTGGGATATTTATATATCACTGATTACTTCCCAGAATAACCAGTCAAAACTCATCTCAAACACACCAAAAAATTAGGCAGAAGACAGCAGGGCATTCTGGAATGCTTATGAGAGAAAAGCTGTAAAGGGCAGATCTCAGCAAGAGGCAAATTCTTACCCAAGAATGCCTTCCTGCCTTATCCTGACAGAGAAATGGTAATGCAGTTCTCCTTTTCACTGAAGGCCAGTCCAAAGCTTACCCATTAAGTACAAGTCAGAAGAGAGCCTACCCAGAGATTAAGTGATAACTCCAGGAGATAGTTGCCCCTTGCAGAGCAATTACCATTCTGAACCATGAGATTTTTTTCCTCCTTCCACAAGCTAATCAGGCATGATTCCCTTTCATTCCCCCAATCCCTTTGCCACAATTCAATTCCTTTTTTAGTGGCCTAGTGAAAAGATATCACTCAAGAGGCAGGAATCATTAAACTTCATTCATCGTTAATTCAGCGAACAAGTTGCCAAGCCAAGCTTCCTGGGAGTGGCACTAGCACCTCCACCGGCCAGTGAGCTCAGACCTAGAGAGCTCATACTTAAGCTTCAGCTTTTTGACAACCTGTATTACCCTCCATGGTGGCTCATACTCTAGCTCTGACCTGAGCCATGCCATGGATTCCCAAGGCAGGGAAGTTCAGGCACAAGAGGAGAAACATTCACTTCAGTATGTATAGTATACACAGCCTGTGAGTCACAGTAAGAGGGACCCAGTATATTCATAAAGCCTTTTGAAAAAAAAAGAAAAATAGAAGTGACAACTTGTATACAAATGAACTGAAACTAAAGCTGGCATTCTCCATTGCTCCCAAGTCTCTCTCGCACAGCTATCAGAATGGGCCTATCAGAAATTGAAGCAGACACAGATAACACTCCTTTTCACTTGCTGAGTGTCTGCTGCTGAAGTGAGGGTTTTACCTCATTGCTCGTTTCCTATTACTGGGGAATCGTTCCCTCCAAATATCCAAAGGCTCACTAAGGCCACAGGTATCACCTGTTAAAGCTAGTCAAGCATGTTTCACTACAGAAGGATGTCAGCACTGAAGGCACGATGCAGAATCACTGCTACCACTCTCTGCCTTGTCCTTCATGAGAACATATTCTGCGGCTGTAGGAGAGCCAGGAGTAATGCTGTAGGCCTATAGACTGAGGGCAGAAGGGAGAGCTCTGTAACACAGCAGAGAGGGAGAAGAAAGAGCCTAAGAAACCTTGCAGTACTGCTCCTCGCACTCTGCCTCATCCTTCCCACTTCTCTGGCCTGCAGACCTCTTCCTCTCTCCCCACCTTCATGGACCTCTAGCTTTGCCTCTTCAAAAGTTGACTTGCAAACAGAAAGAAAGGGATCACTTAGGAAAGGTTTTGCTAGTTATCAAAACCATTTATTCAGGTCATGGCAATACTTAATAGGAAGATGCTATTCCACACAGCTCTGGTATAAACCAACTTTTTTAGGGCTAAAACCAGATAACATTATTATCTCAGTGAGGAATTACCGTCTAAATGGTTCTTCTCCCTGGTGGCCTCAGGCTAAGGTTTTAAATTGTCTTCAATGAAGATGTCTCTGGTTGATCCCTGCTTAATTCTCACTGTAGGGAAGTTCAGGTCAGTCCTGTGCTGCACCTCTGTTAATGTTAAATTAGATAGGCTTTGGTAGCAGTAAATCATGCCATAAATGGCTCCACAGAGGTGGGAAGCTTCATTTGGTCTTCAAAGTAACCAGCTTCCTACAGTAAATTTAAAAACTTCAGTGCTCCAAACCATGAAGGACACCTGCATGTCATTAAGTACTTAATGCTGAGTGTACAGCTTTCTGGGTCACCATCTGTTCAGCAGGAGCACCAGCTCCTGGCTGCTGTTCCCCAATTCAGTGTGCTCCAGGGTTTGAACTCTCAGCCTTGGCAGCTCACAATTATCCAAAGGTAGTCTTGATGGATCTTCTGTGTCAGCAACACAAATTTAAAAAAAAATAAAAAAAACCAAAAAAAAACAAAAACAAAAACAAAAAAACAAACAAAACAAACAAACAAAAAAACCCAGTGTCTCGAGAGAAAACAATTCAACCAGGCAGAGTTCAGTAAAGTCTGCTTAAGGATTAGGAGCTAATCAGAATAGCTCATAATATATATATATGCCTTTGTTGTATCTACTGCTGAGCTTTTAATCTCATCAGGATGCCTGCTTACCTGCAGTTATCTGGCTCTGGTAAAACTTATTGTCTGTGTTGTTTAAACAAAATTCTCTGTTGTGCTAGAAGGTTTGTTATCTAGGCAACTACTCACAGAAGAAAGTTCAAAATTAACATGCCCTCACCTAAACAACAAAACATGTTGAAGACAGTTTTCGTAGCAATAGGAGGAGCTACTTGCATAAAGCTAGAGAATAAATATCTCATCTTTGCTCTAGAAAACCAGAATGACTTTCCCTCTAGCTCCACAGGAGACAAGCTGGCCCAGTGCTGGCAGTTCTATTAAAAGTTTTCAGCCCAGAGCTTCGGACTTTTGAAGTTAAATCACCAGATGGTTCCCTTAAATAAACATCATCATGAGATTAGGAAACATTAATCACAGAGATAAAACAAAAGGTAATGGGTCCTAATGGTCACTGGGAAGCATGACCTTTGCATAAAACCAAATAGGAGAGGAAACAGATGCTGTTGGCTATAACCACTTTCCACATCACAGAATAACAACTTCTGCTTTTTGCCCCGTGTCCTCCCCACCCAAGCTCATTACACATGAAAACGCAATTTAAGGAAATGTACTTTGTGGAACAGTTCCATATTCTCAGACAGAGAAACAAAGAAGTTTTTCCCATTTTGGAAAATCCTATTTGGGATTTGATCTTTCAGAATCTTCCTAAGTAAAGCCAGTAGTTTGTTATAACTATAGCCATAAACATGGTCCCTCAATCCCACAAGCAAAGAAAGACAATAAAGCTGATACCCTCCCCCTCTCTAATGCCTCTATTTCCCTGGTCTTGCAAAATCCAGAAGACCTCATTACCCCCACATAGCTTGTGCATTCCCCAACTAGAAATGGGCAAGAAATAGCATACAATGGCATGGATACTCTTCTCTGAACTGGCAATACTTAAGTTTGATCTAGTTTATTTCACGCTAAAGAGCTTTGTTTACATTAAAAAGTTGACACGATCTACCTATTTCACAAATGCATGTTATTCTTCATTCAGATTTACTTTTCCAAGAGTCTTTATACAGGGCAAGAACTAAAGACAGTAAGACAATGCTTGGATGGAGACCTTTTGTGATAAAGGACCAGGGTTTCAGGCATAATGGCTGTGGCCTGCCCGTCTGCTATCAAGAAAGACATTCTTGATTAGAAAGGAAAGCACACACTTAGCTACCACTCCACTAAGGCAAGGAAAAAACAAAACAAAACAAAAACAACCACACACACCCCACACTCTACACCATACACTTAGAAAGGAAGGAGTAAGCAACTCCATACTTTGATGATAAATGCCCTCCCAGCATGGCCCCTTTAGTTTCTATAATGCACATTTCCCTGTTCGCTCTTGTTTTTCACATGATGTTTGGCTCTGTTTTACTAGGTTTACAGCAGCTGTGTTACAATTTTATATGATAAAGGGCAACACAAGAGGTGTGACTTGCAACACATTACAGCCTTTGTAGGAAGCAAATTGGCATCAAAATGACAGTATTTGTGCTACATTTAAAAGGAGAACTCCATTACCTGTTAAAGCAGGACACATTTGCTATCTTTTAAAACATAGATTTCTGCTTCACTGACCTTCCCATATTTCACCTCTGAGCAGCTGAGAAAAACTCTTGTCAAGATCAAATGAATGGCCTTGTGCAAAAGCCTCAAGTTAGCTTCTTGTACTAATCTTCTGAAATCCACAACTTCACATCGGCCATCTATGCTTCATAAGATGAGGGATCCACTGCCTTCTATGAAAGCTTTTGTGAAATTATCATCCTGCCTCCCACCATCAACACTGTAAAATAGTAAATTAGTTTGTAATTGAATTTTTCTTATCATGGCTTTCCCCACTAAGTTACAAAGGCCTTCAGTACTTGTTATTTTTCTTCCCTAAAAGATATTTATAATGTGGTTATCTGTTCTTCTTGAGTCTGTCAGGCAGACTAAGCTCTTTAAGCCGCAGAGCAAACTTTCTCCTGCCATTAGTTTGTTGGAAAGCTTTTCCTTTCTTTTTTTCTTTTTTGCACCTTTTGAAAATTTTGACACCAACACACAATACCTTATCCTGGTATCTCTCTCATCAGCACCATTGCCCCAGTTTGGCCCTCTCATGTATATGCCTAAGAACTGGTTCTAGGCATTTCTCTACAGCACTACATTTAGAACTCATCTGCCAATGCCTACCTTCTATGACCCCTAAAAATCCTTTTTAATCACTACTTTCCAGATATTTCCCAATATACAAGTTTCGTTCATACATATGGAGCTAGAAAAGACTAAAACATGCTGTGCTAAGACACCTGTATCTTTATTTTCAGCTCTGAAAACACAACAGGGAAAATGTCACCCATCCCTGAGACACAGATATAGACACAGGAAGGAACAGGTGGAAAGAGGCTCCCTGCCTTTTCTTGGCACCTCTCCCCATTTCCAAAAAGGTAGAAAGAGGTCCTCAGCAGCCTCAGGCTGTTAATAATTATGCCAATGCTCAGTTTGTAATGAGTTTTGCAATATTTGGCATTTTCCTTGAAGAAAAGTCTAATTCTTCATGCATTTTTAAAAGAAAGAAAATAAAAATGAATTTTCAGTTTTTAGCTTTAAAGAAAATACTTGGAAGTGTGTCCAATGGATTCCATTAAAATAATAAAAACCTGTGTAGAGGGCCAGAACAAAGAATCCCAACATTGTTTTGGATTTTCTTCATCTAGCGATTTTTAGGCCAATATCCTGACAGGAAAGGGGGAGGAGTGAGGCTGTCAGTACTGTATTCAGTGAGTATAATTACACTGAATTAGCGCTAAGGGGTTTAGAGGGAGGAAAAAAAATACTATTCCACAGAGTTAATATAAAGTGGGCTTTCATGTACATACAAACCCACAAGGAGTAAGCTACTGCCTGCTGAGACCTGTTTGGGAGCCAAGGGATTGATCGGACTCGGCCAGCCCTTGCTTAAGAAAAAAGCTGCAGTTGTGAATTACTGTAAAGCAGTATTCACATGATTGATGGGTTTACCCCCACCATCACATTTGTTTCAAAGATCTATTTTCTCTTCTGTGGTGATGGTGTGAATTAACCCCCTCTCACAATAGCTGGCTGGATTTTGCAAGGCCAGTTCAAGGTCTAGGAGCTTGATGAATCTTTTCTCTTATGCAGTCTTGTGACCAGGAAAATGGGAAAGAGATGCTGTTCAACACCCAGGCTTCTGAAGAGCACCATAACACCAACCTCTTCAAACAGTCTGCAAACTCTCTGCTATCAGATGAGCCAGCTCCTCAACTGCCTGTAGAATAACCTTTGAAGGAGCTCTCTGATCTCCCTTTCAGTCTGACACCCCACCCACTTGTCCTTACATCCAAAGGATCGTAAGGTGTATTTATTTCATCTCTTGCCTTTTTAACCCAATTTGCTCTCAGTAATAGATTTTTTTTTTCTTCTTCTTTTTTCTCCATGGATGCAAAAGAAATCCTGAACAGTAAAGAATCCAGAGACTCCAGGTAGATTTGTGATGGGATTTGTTCTCAAGCCTCAGGCACTGTAAATGAAAAAAAGTGGTTAGAATGGCCAAAGGAATGGGAGAGAACAACCAGAAATGGACCCAGATCATGACCAGCTTTTAAAAAGCTCCTGAAATCTTTTGAATTGACAGTATGACACAGAAAGCCAGATTTCCATGGAAGCCCAATCACACACCTGCTTAGGAACAGGCCCACAGCATCTCAGGAACAGCTCATTCAGCCAGGAATAAATCTGTTTGTGTCAACCACATACTGCCCTGTGCTCTTCCTAGTTCCCAGGAAGGTACTACATATATGAATACGATTTCTTCTTTTTCTTTATGAGGTAAATACACTGCTTAAAAGGGGGAAAAAACCCACAAACAAACAAACAACAGAGCATTAAATACTATTAGTTACACCAAGCTGGCTGCAAGCAAAATGCAACCTTCCCACGCACAACTCTGCAAACGCGTTTCACACTGTGTCTGCACCATTTCATTTCTCCTGCCCTGGACTTCCACAAAACTGTGTGTATTATCCTACAGCACCTCCTGTGCATTCACAG
This sequence comes from Pampusana beccarii, assembly GCA_013399365.1. NCBI lineage: Eukaryota > Metazoa > Chordata > Aves > Columbiformes > Columbidae > Pampusana > Pampusana beccarii. Next base: position 117,197 of record VWYH01008155.1, on the reverse strand, counting down.
TCCTGTTAAAGCCACAGGGAGGAAAAAAAAAAAAAAATTATGCATTGCCATCTGTGTCACTGTACTCCCCACTAGCACGTTGCCAGCAATTCTTAACAGCTAGCTGCAGCACCCACCGCTCCCCACAGGGTGAGAGTCCTCCATCCCAGCCCCATCACTCCACCTGTCATTCCAGGCCTAAGCCCTGGGAAAAGGGTGCAAGAGCACAACAGTGCAGCTGGTTTTACAATGAACATTAGGCAGAGGAGCTTCTCAGCATGTCCTGACTTGGTTTGTCACAACTCATTGTAGAAGTTCTCTGCCCTCAGGTATAGAGCACCTTGTAATACTCTTTTGTCCTTCTTTGGACAACACCTTCATCTGCATCAATAGTTATGGCAGATGTCACAGGAATCACAAATGCTGAATCCAAACACTGTGAGAGGTCTCTGCCTGAAAAAGCCAGCCTCCAAAGGAGCACACACTGAAGCAGCACCAAATGGGGACAAACACAGCCACTACACATGATTTTCAGTTGGAGATACAAAATTCTGATGCTAAAATGTGTAATGACTGAGAGTATCCAGTAGGTAGATTAGATCCTGTGCAAAGTTATTGGTGACCTATACAAACCACAACTAGAGCTCAGCTATCCTGAAGTGACCAAGTTAGCAGATGAACATCCAGCATCCTCAGCAGCTTACAGAAACCTCTGTCAGACTTCCTCCTGCTAAGCTACAACCATGTTCCTAGATTTTATGTGCATGCATTTTATTAACCGCAAAGGGCAGCATGTTTCATTTCTCTGTGGAAAAGCTCTCTCAGTTGCAGAGAAACCATCCAATCTGTCATGATCACTTCAAATTTTACTGTGCTTGTGACCTCTGTTGCTGTGATTTGCAAGTTCTACATGTGTGCTTTCTGTTCCACCATGCAAACAGGGAAGGAGGAGAATGGGATTAATGGCAGACTACGCCAGGACCCCACACAGTTGCTGGCAGCCTGCAAACCACACGTACGGAAACACATGCCATAAGACAACGTCATGTTCCCTGACGGCTCACACAGGGTTTAACAGAGCAGCAGAGTACACTAGCATTATTGGTGTACTAGTATGACACTGCTGTGTTAACAGAGCTGTCAAATCCCATAGACCCACCGTACCAAGCTTAAGGCTCATGTCAGTCCCAGGAAGCCGGTAGTCAGTCTTTCTACTTGTCGTATGACAAAAATGTTTCCACTGAGCTCTGAAAAGCACACTAAGTTATTCTCTTCTCTTCTCTCACCCACCAAATCCCCTAACTGTGCAGTTCAGTCCGGTGGCAAGAGCAGCTGGATGTGAAACACAGGTGTGCTGTTCAGAAAGGTCAAGTTATTTCATTTCCAAAGCCTATGCCCAGTGGAGTACCATTAAAACCAGACATGTTGCTCTTCTCATGCCAGCTAAACAATGGTTTACTTTGAAAAAAAGCCACTCATCACCCCTTCATTTGCCACACTCTGGGGCATCATAGGCAAGTGATCTAAAAGCACCATCAACAGAAGCAGGAGGATAACTGAAACGTTGGTCAGCTTCTGCTACTGCTGATGCTGCATGTGTCATGGCAAAAGCTGCAATGAATTTAGTGGCTTGCATCATGGCAAGGAGCACTAAGCCCTTATGCCTATTCACAGCACCCTACATAAAAGCCACTTGAGCTCATCAAGAATAGGAATGAGCTCTTTCTTAAATTCAGCCCAATCCAGTTAACAGGCTTATCTTGAAATGCTGAGAGACGGGGCTTACAAATGGCAATGCACCTAACTTGCAAGCACTAGTTTGCTAAAAGTTAAGGAAGAACTTGTATGCACTGCCTAGCTTGGGTTCATAACTGCCTCTTTCCTCTCCATATATTCCTTTACAAATGCTTTTCTCTAAAGCTATGAATTTAAGAAGGGCTTGAATGATCTTTGTGATTAGTAGTCATTATTAAAAATCTTGTTCCACTAGCATTAAAAAAAAAAAAAAAATCCTGTTAAATACAGAAGCCCATTTCAGTCTTCCTGCTCAATTAGCCTTCTCTTCCTGCTCTTGGCATATGTTTGCATAAGTTGATTTGGTTCTGCTAAAGAGATGACAGGATGCATCAAAAAAGAAAAAAAAAAAAAAAAGGCACAGAGGCTTTGAGATTGATTGTTGTGACATCAGATAACACACTACTGTCCCCATCTCCCTCACTCCACCTGTGCAGATATGCAACCTGAGAAAGGGCTCATTCCTGACCCTCCGCTGAGGAGCAAGCACATAAGTGGATGCCTCTCCTGTCCTACCCACCACCATCAAGCATGCGGGATAGCTCCAAAATGAAGGATGCAACAAAAGATTGCGTTGGGATTCATTTCTTTAAAGGTAATAACCTCAAAGTACCTGTAACCTCAGTTTGCTAAGTCTTGATTTTCTGTAATAGAAATTGGGGAGAGAGGGGGGAAGCATCAGTTTTGCCCACAATATGAATAATTCTAGAAATTAAATAAAAGGCATTTTAGAAGTATAAGTGTTACTATGAGAAGTTAATATTAAAAATATTCTCTGTGACATCCAGGGAGACTAAGTCAGCATCAGATTAATTGAACATAGGCAGATTCAAGAGAAAACGAGTAGTTTTCAAAGGATATTCCAACTCTGGAAACATACTTGTTTTCAAATAGTTGTCCATTTACCACAGCTGGAAAACATCAGGGTGTCAAATTAGATGTACAAGAGTGCAATCAGCCTGCATTTCTGATATCACACATTCCTGGAACACAGTTTGCTNAAAAAAAAAAAAAAAAAAAAAAAAAAAAAAAAAAAAAAAAAAAAAGGGTAACACAAAAAGTGTTAATGACAAATTACACAGCCAATCTAAACCACAAGCCTATGTACATATACACATTTATTTTTACATATATATTGGGGGACTTTAGATCAGGCCTTTAGCTAACATGCCTTTAGGGGATTCTTCTAAAAGGATAAAACTTACAATCTCAAGCTATACTTGCACACATACCAAGCAAGAAAGAGTAGGAAGTCAGAAGTTCAAATCTGATTTTCCAGGCTCCCTTCAATGAGCATTTGCTTGCAGGAAGGTATACTAGGGAAGTGTTTCCAACTACAAACTCTGGGCTACAGTCCTGAGGATGATAGAAGACAACCCTCCAATTCAGACCAGAGATGATCAATGCAAAATACTTGGGGATCGAATGATGATGACATTACCATTTTCTAGAAATGTGATAATTTTTTATAAATTACTTATTTTCATTGTAAATAATTCATATGGTGACAGCTGGTTTGAAGTTTGCAGAAGGAAAAGCTACAAATAATTAGTCCCAAACAATGGAATATAATTGATTTAGGAATTAGACAAGGCTATGCTTCTAGACTAATTTGCAAAGGGAGAATTGCACAGTTCAGATAGAATTCTATGTTTACATCCTATGGAAATGTCTCACAATCCTTTGAAAACTTCACCCTAAAGTTATTATTGTGGTGAATGCTACGATTGTGAGGTTGTTACCATCCCTAAGAGAACCAGACTTCGAGAAGCATGATATTTGGAAGTCACTTTTTCTGCTCCCTGCGAACCTTCCTTTAATAAAACATGCAAGGAATGAGCACAGATATTCTGAAAGGATGCCAAAGTGCGATCACTGACGACTCTCCTGGCCACTCAGGCAAAAAAAAAAACCAAAAAAACAAACCAAACCAAACCAAACAAAAACCCACTCACATAAAACACACACAAACCTGATTCTTAAACGTAGTTTAAGAATCTATTGACTCACAGAATGTCCTTAACAGAAAGAAACTGGAAATCCAGCCCAAGTGAAACTAATAGGAGAGAACAACTTCAGCAGGTGAGATGCAAAACACAGATTAAGAGGTCCAAGAGAAAGGCTGAGGAAGAAAGAGGCAAATACATAGTGGCAAGTAATAAGGCAGTCCTTAAGCACACAGGAAACTGGAATTCCGGAAGAACCAGTGGGTCCTGCAGACTACTCTTATGTGAAGAAGCCAACAAGGGCAGGAAAAGNAAAAAAAAAAAACAAAAAAACAAAAAAAAAAAAACCAAAAAAACCAAAAAACAAACAACCCCAAAAAACAAAAACACCCACACCACAAAAACAACACCACACACACACCACATGCAACAGACTTGAGAGCTTCAGTTGCAGTAAACTGTATTTCCAGAGCTGAGAAAAATCATTTAAAGGCAAGTGTAAAGCAGCTAGCTTGAAATAGGAGCCCCACAAACTAGAAAAGCTCAAAAAAGCATATTTTTCACAAAGATAAACCATGCCTTGCTGATCTACAAGAAGCACTGAAGAACTTATCCTGGCTATTTTTCACTAGATGTAAATTGTTTGGATTTTCAAAGACTTTGGAAAACAAAACAAAACAAAACAAACACAAACAACAACAAAAAACCAAAACTATCAGCTTGGTAATCTTGGGATAAAAGGTACGGTCCTGTCAGCATTTAATTATTAGTCAAGGAACTGACAAACCAAGGGTAAGAACAAAAATTAGTTCTTCATGTGGAAGGTGGGATTGTAGCACCCAATGTTCAGCCTAGCATTAGTGTTGTCAAGTNAAAAAAAAAACCAAAAAAACAAACCAAACCAAACCAAACAAAAACCCACTCACATAAAACACACACAAACCTGATTCTTAAACGTAGTTTAAGAATCTATTGACTCACAGAATGTCCTTAACAGAAAGAAACTGGAAATCCAGCCCAAGTGAAACTAATAAGAGAGAACAACTTCAGCAGGTGAGATGCAAAATACAGATTAAGAGGTCCAAGAGAAAGGCTGAGGAAGAAAGAGGCAAATACATAGTGAACAAGTAATAAGGCAGTCCTTAAGCACACAGGAAACTGGAATTCCAGAAGAACCAGTGGGTCCTGCAGACTACTCTTATGTGAAGAAGCCAACAAGGGCAGGAAAAGAGATTGGACCGAAGTTAAATGGCTCTTCTGCTTCAGTTTTCACTTCAAAGTAAGGAAGAGCAATACATGTCCTAGGGTTACACAAGTAAAGAACTTGAGGCAAAACTGCCAGACAGAGTTAGGGGAAATAAAAATAAAATAAAATTAAACAAAAAAAAAACCAAACAAACAAACAAAAA